>VWYK01074251.1:1556-14424 GCA_013399775.1 Semnornis frantzii
CCTTATACTAGAAATGTGAGATAAATACAAGCTCAGTGGAATTGTTGCTATGTTTCCATTGTTGAGTTTTCCGTAGTTCCCTTAACTTTCCCCTTACAATGTCTACTGTTGAAAAAAGACCCCAAGGGAACACTGCTCTGATCCTCCATGGCATAGCCTGAAAATCAGGAACCCGGGCACAGAATGAAAACCTAACTAAATGCTGCATTTTATTTGCAAATATATTTTTTAAAAATAAAATGTTGTGTTGATGCCAAGTTTAAAGTGAAGCATTGACAGCCCACATAGAATTTCTTACGTGGGCAGGTAAACACCTCCAGAGTCCCAGAAACCAGAGCTGATGCCAAAGAAATAATTTAGATAGAGTTAGAAGAACTATTTCTTCTGCCTAAAACCTGATGTTTTTCTAAAAGCAAATGTCCTTAAAGCATTCTTTACAGAAATATGCAATGGTCATAGAATCATAGATTCATCCTTAACAAGTTGGCATTTTCCAAATGTTACAATACCATAGAAGTGAAATGGTATTCTCCATAAACTTAGAGTGAACTGAAACCTCATTTACCATACTTTATCAACAAGCCCAGGTGTTTAAATGGCATATCCAACTGCAGTAAGTATTTGAGGATTCCATACCCTGAATGAATTAATATTAATATCGACTTGGAGAAGGTTATGATCAGGCTGAGAGCACTAAGAGAAAAGAATGAGTTTGAGTCAGTAGCAGTAACAATGGGATTTGTCACTCCAGGATTCACTGAAATAACTAGCTCCAAGGGAAGGAGTGTTAGAGGTAACCACACTGTAGCTGAGCTAATGTTAGCTGTACATGAGAATTCCATATGTAGGAAATGCGAATCAACTCAGAACTGCAATGAAATAACTCTTTAGAAATCAGCAATGTATGAGTTTTTTTAAAAGTTGTGATCTAACAGGTACAAAAATACAACTTCTTACTCACCCTCTATTCAAAATTTATTTTGGGCTACAAAAGGATATCTTACTCATCAAGTAAAATTCTTTCCAATAATAAGGAATACAGCAATAAATGCCTGCCAGCCTTCTGTAGGATCAGGATAGATTTTAAAGGGCCACTAATTCAAGCGAACGTTTGCTCATATCATTCTGCATCACTGCAATGTTATTGCTAACTTCATAAAGTAAAGAAAGAAATACTCAACAAATTATTATGCTCTTCCATTTCCCTATAAGGAAGAATCAGTAAGATATTACTTTAATAATTTTTCCTGCAGTTTCTGGTACAGAGAAAAAATGATGTATGTTCTGATTTTCCAGTGAATATTTCCAGTTTGATATGTTTGCTGTTGCTGTTTTGTTTTGGGTTTTTTTTTCTATGCATCTATTGTGCATAAAAAAAGAAACTTCGTTATGTCTAGTCCATATGCTTATGTTCAGTCAAGCCACCCACCATTGCTTCTTCAATACTTCAGAAAACAGAATTTCTTGACTGTTCTGTAGACACACATGCATGGAGTTTGAGTCTCCCACTGTGTTTTATGAATTGCTTCCCTGAAAATGCATGATCTTCAGAGAATAAATATTAAGTGGATTTCAGTCACAGCAACATCAAGATTTTCTAAATGAGAGTGCATGAGGCAAATTAATGATGGGTGAGCCACCTAAAATTTCCAGACTTCTAATCCCTCTTCCTACCTCCTCTCTTCTCTCCTCCTGTCTCAAAACCTTCAATAGCTTGTTTATTATGTCTTCAATCATAAAAAAAAAAAAAAATCAGATTTTTGGTAACATCCTGTCTAAGTAGACTCAAGTTTTTTTAAAAAAAAAAAATCTAAAAAGATCTTAAGCCAGATCCTAACGTTCTGGAAAAATAAGAAAGTGCATGCCCCAATTGCCCACTGTTTTGCATCTCAGGTAACATGGTTTTATCCAGCATGTTTAATCCAAACATCTTACCAAGGTGTCAGTTTGATTTGCAACTGAATGCAACTGAATGCATTTACTGAAAATGGATACTGAAGTGAATATATACTCAGTGAGGTAGTTCCAGACACAGGAATGAATAACAGTGCTTTTAATTCCTTCCCAGTGTAGTCTGTGCACAACAATAAAGAGCTGCATAGATGGTGAGAGAGGCCTTTCTCTGCACATGCAAATCCCCTGTGAGAGGATGATTACATCAAGAACTGAGGAGTGCCTCAACAAAAAAATAATATGTGTCATCTCTGCCCACTGAGACAACAGCTTCCCAGGAGGTGTGGTGGAAAGACCCCCTGGAATGTGCAACAGAGACAAGCACATCTTGGGTGGTTCACATGGTAAGACCACTGCTCCAGGGTGGGTGTGGTGAACAGGTGAGAGGCAAAGAGGGGACAGTCTGGAGCCAACCCCTGCAAGCACACAGGACAGGCCACCTGAAAGTTACACATGTATTTATAATGTGACAAGGGTGTGAGGCCAAATGGGGCCGCAATAAATAAATTGCATAAAAGTCTCAAACAATGCCTGCTCTGGGAGAGAAGAGCTTCACTGAAAACATTACACACTGGAGTCTGCTCAGAGAAGGAAAAACATCACGAACCGTACTGAACTCGGCAGAATCTTCGGACCTCTCCTCCCATCTAAAGCACAAGCTGAAGGGACTTCCCACCTCCTCCCACAGGATGACAGAAAACTACCTTGGGGTGGTAATATCTCTCTTGCTCTTGCTCACTCTCTCTTCATTTTCCCTCCCTTTCGGTCTCTTTTTTCTTCCTTTCTCTGTTTACTCTATTCTTTAATAAATAGTGTCATTGTGATATATGACCTCGTTTGTGTCTTAATCGCGCTCACAGGAATGTCCAAAAAAGAACCACATCTCCTTCCCAACCTTTGGATCGAGACAGATGGCTGTGAAACAACAGAATCACCCCCGTTTAAGTGTTTATACAGAAAAGTTTGAAAAGAAGTGGAAAATCAGTCCCTGGATGAGCAAATAGATGTTCGCTCCTCCTTTATTAACTTCCTTAATGAGGTTATCTCTGACCATCAGGAAATCCAATGAGACCAACAGCCCTCTATTGTAAATGCCAAGCAAACGCCTGTTAAGCAACAGGCTCTTCATAGGGCTGATGCTCTCAAATCCTAACAGTAACTGACAAGACTTCCCCATATGGGTTCTTTTTGTTGTGGTTTTGTTGTTCTGTGTTTTGTGGTTGGTTTTGATTTGTTTTTGTTGCTGGGGTTTTATTGTTTGTTTGTTATATTTGTTTCTTTGGGGTTCTTTCTGTGTTTGTCACATACTCAAAACATAAAGTGAAAAGTGCTGTTCAAGGGATTGCCTTTTCAAGCAGAGTTGTTTTTTAAACCGGGTGAACAGCATTGTAATAACACGTGTGGAAAGATCAAAATGCAATTTCTTTTTATTATTCCTGTTACTGCATTCCTCTACACAATGGCAACCCCTTCAGAGACATCACCTTCAACATATTATTAATTTAATGTGTCACTTTATATGCTTGCCACGTCCTCAGATTAAAGATTTAAATTAACATGACAAGTTAAACAATGTAACAAATCACCAGAAAGGTTTATCCACACAGGGTACATTTTATAGGAGAAAACCCCATCCCAAGCAAACAAACCCATCCTGCCCTACCCCAACCCCAACCCCAGCAGCCACAGCTTAGATCAAATTTAATTTGCTTGATTTATCTAGATATCTTCAAGCACACATTCATTATTATCTTATTAACTGTTATAATTACTGAAATTTAAGGAACCTATAAACATATTAAACTGGTCTTAAATGTTGCAATCTATTTATTGAATACAGTAGCAATGAAAAATTAATTATTAAATAACCACCACAGGAAAACATCAGTGGCCTTGTCACCTCAGAGCTAGATTGATAGCATGTTACCTTCTGGAGAGCCAGGCCCTGCAACACTCAAATATAAACCTTGGAAGGGTAATGCTGACTATGTCACAGCATAATTCACATTTTTAATTTAATGTTTTATTAAATGTTAGAATAAATTTATCCAGGCCTCACAGACTGTCTTAATAAATGAATTGGCACTCCTTCAGATGTAAAAAATGGTCACAGCTTCTCAAGGACATCAGAAACCCTGAAGCATAAGACACCAGCAAATACAAAGAGCAAAGGCAGCATGGACAGTGATATATTTGCAGGCACTGCGGGTGAGCCAACACTTTCAAAATGCTGAGGCTAACAAAACAAGGGCAGTGAACTCCCAAAATGGGAAAAGCACCTGCAGTAAGAAGCTATGCTTGAGTGCTGTTGCACAAACATGTCCACTGCTGAAAAAAATAGAAAGGGTGTCACCCTCCTGCTACTATATTTCAGGATATGTTTGTATGTTTAAAATTTCATGAGCAGTATTACTAATATAGTTTTCTCCTGTCCTTAAATATTCTAAGGTAAAACTTTGAAAAGTACAAGGCAGATAGATTATACATTCTCTATCCCCTCTGCAGTTACATACAACACCTTAATTTGTGTTTCTCTGCAGAACTGCTGTCATCAGTAATATATAATCGGGCTAGGAAAAATGGTCACAAGTTCCTTAGTCAAAACCAATATGCCCCTGTCCTGGCATATCCTTCCAGAGACATCCTAAGACTTCCACAAGTGGCTTCATACTGAAAACATTTGGCTTACATAAGTCTCCACAGACTCCACACTACCACTCAATCAATGAAAGGCTTTCGCGACATAACTGAGTTGTACTACATATTTCACAAACATTAAACTAAACCATCATAAATGACTGTTAAAACTGTCAGGAAAGTCCACATTTCCCCTTTGTAGACTAATAATAATGAAAAAAATATTCAGCGTGCTTTTTCTCCAGACCTCTAAAACACTGGTGCTTAATAGTTAGTCACCTCACATTGTCATATTATGCTGTTAGCCAGCATAAGAACTAATTCCAATAAACAACACACAAAACCACAGTGAGCAGTGAATTATGCTAAAAACATCTTAGAATCATAGAATCAGCCAGGTTGGAAGAGACCCACAAGATCATCCAGTCCAACCTATCACACTGCCCTGTCCAATCAACTACCACTCTTTTCTTGAACACCTCCATGGACGGCGACTCCACCAGCACCCTGGGCAGCCCATTTCAACGGCAAATCACTCTCTCTGTGAAGAGTTTCCTCATAATATCTAGCCTATACCTCCCCTGGCACAACTTGAGACTGTGTCCCCTTGTTTTTCTCCTGCACTCTGTGCCTCTTGAATTTATGCAGCTAGCATCCTCCTGCTGAACACGCAAGCGCATTTGAATGAGAAGGTAAAAAAGGAAAAATGACTGTGGAACTTCCTTTGATCTTGGCACTTCTCCAGAAAGTTGGGAAGCAACTTCCCAGCATGTAAACAATATAAACGAAAGTGACTATCAAAACAAAGTGCACAATTGTGCTTATAAGTTCTAAATACACAATATTCTTGATTTCGCTAATGACACTTGCAGCCTCACTTATGAGTCCTACAGCTGACGCAAGAGGAAATGAGGACTTGATTCACAGAATTGCAGAATGATTTAGATTGGAAGGCACCTCAAAGATCATCTAGTTCCAACGCCCCACCATAGGTAGGGACACCTCTCACTAGAACGGGTCGCTCGAGGCCTCATCCAAACTGGCCTTGAACACCTCCATGAAGGGAGCAGCCACAACCTTCCTGGGCAACCTGTTCCAGTGTCTCACCACCCTCACTGTAAAGAACTTCCTCCTAACACCTAGTGTAAATCTCTCCTCTCCCATTGTAAACCCATTACCCCTCATCATGTCACTACAGGACCTCATCAAAAAATGAGATGTAACTTCGCTTAGACATAGGGTTGTGTGGAAAAATAGTGAGATCAACTTGCTGCCAGTAAATATGACAAAAGAACCAAATTCAAACTACACTATATTTAATCCTATCTGACGTTATCTGACCCAAGAAAATATATTGTGCTCAGATAAGTAATCACAATTTATAACAGAAAGTGTATATTTATATGGAGATTCCTTTTTTTTTTTTTTTCCCTTCTCCATGTAAAATGTCAGGGAACAGGTATAAACCAAAAAATGTCCTTTTTTTCTCTTTCATTCTAACAGGATATTAACTTGGACATGAGTAGACCTTCAAGAAATGTATAGCACTGGGTCTAAGAAAGCAAGCCAGAGTTAAAACTACTATGCAGTAAGTACTTATTTGAAGAAAATGCAAATAGATGAGATAGATAATATCCTAAAGTTTAGTTATGTGCTAGTTTTGGCTGGGACAGAGTTAATATTTTTCATAGTAACCTGTATGGTGCCATGTTCTAGATTTGTGAACAAAAATATATTGATAATACCCAGATATTTTAGCTATTACATCACCCCAACAGCAAGTAGGTTGGGGGGTGCACAAGAAGCTTGGAGGGAATACAGCTAGGACAGTTGACTCCAACTGACCAATGAGATAGCTCATACTGTATACCATCATAGTCAGCAATAAAAAAAAAAAAGAAGGAAGAAGGAAGGCGGGGGACATTCACAGTCATGACATTTCTCTTCCCAGATCATGAGAAAGTGTGGAGTCCTGTTTTCCTGGAGATAGTTGAACATCTGTCTGATGATAGGAAGTATTGAATGAATTCTGTATTTTGGTCTCCTTATGTGTGTAGTTTTTGTTTTACTTGTTAAATTTGCTTTATCTCGATCCATGAGATTTTGTACTTTAACCCTTCCTATTCACTTCCCTATCCCACTGTGGGTGAGTGATCATGTGGTGGTGGCAAGGAAGACAGATTCAGTCTTGAAGGAATTTCTTTTAACAGAAGCTCTCATAGACAAATTTTCAGTTACTAAGACAAACCCTTTGCTTTAGCATTTTCTAAGAACCTACTGTATTTTAACTACATTTTTGAGGTACACTCCTTTGTAACTCAGGCATATAAAAATGTTAACAATTTTAAGCAAGAGTGTGTATGTAAGCAAACAAACAAAATGTTATAAAAGAGTAGAAAACCAAGCACAGCATAAGTAGCTCAAAATGTTTCTACCGCATCTACACTTTGTCTCTTGGACCATGACTCCATACTCTGTCCTGTCCATATGCCCTGATTTCCTTTCCAGGATTATCAGAAGAGATACATAGCAGATGTCCTTCTGCTTCCAAAGTACAAAATTTGCATCCTATTGGGCACATGCTCCCTGACTTGAACATTTAGAGAGCTGGTACGTCCAGTTCTGCAGATATATCCATAGTATCCTCACCAGAATGAAGAGAAATTTGATAGTGGCAGTATGAAAGGGCTTATCTCTTTACTCCAGAACAAATAAGTTGTGATGGAATGCAGCACTCATTTCCCAAGGATACCCTCTCAATACAATATATCTGAATACTCTACTAAAATGACAAAAAAATATGGGAAGTTAGGCAGGGGAAGGACTACAACATTTTAGTTACAATAAGAAGTAAATTTTAACCTTTTCCTAAAAGTCTCAGTATTCAGTAGTTATAAATTCACATTGCTAAATATGTGACACTGCAATGGGCTAGTTCATAATCTCTATATTAATAGGCAGAATTTATGAGCCTGTCTAAAGAAAATTTGCCATCAGATATCAAATACAGCCTGTGCCTTCTCTGTAGCCAACCATAAGATCGTATATTCTTGCTGCCCAGGGTAAATGGTCATACACATTGATTTCAGCATTTTCAGGTAGAAGATAACTTACTTAAATATTTTCCTGCCTTTCTTATTTTCAGAGAAGAACACTTCTCTGCTAGTATGCAGGTATCCACCTAAAGCCTTCTATCCAGTAAGATGGCACTTGTAGTAACTGGTTTAAGATGCTCAATTTCATCCATAACATGATATATATAGTCCCATCATGTCTATGACAACCTAGGCCAAATCTAAACACAAATCTAAAATATCCACATACTATAAAGGATGTATTGCTCTACATCAATATAGTGTACTTCTACAAAAGCATCCACTAGATACAGACCAGTATCGGACCATCTGTACTACAAGCAGTTAAAATTCAGAAACCCTGAATCTACAACCTATGACTCACATATTAGTCTTACCAAAACTAAGGATATAAACTTACAAAACTATCAACTAAGCCAGTTTAAGGTGAGACAGCAAAGTGAAAGTCCAAAGAGAACAGAAAATTAAATGTCTCTATCAATTCTAAATGAATAAATTTGCTTTCAATGTCTTCCCAAACCACAACTCTTTTTTCCCCCCTTTTTTCATAAGGTGCACAAAAATATTTTATATCTGACAGAAAATTATAAGAGATATATGGATGTCAATAGATTATTGCACGTCAAAAGCTTTTATCTTATACAACATAACGGATGGATAGACAGATAGGTAAATGGGTAGGTACAAAGCCTTAGTATGTGTGTGCATACATGCCCATGCATGACTAGAAAGTTCCTTGGCAACAGCATTACATGGCAAAATAACTTCTAAATGGATGTTAAATACAAATTTAAAAATCAAGAGTCTGTGACATGTAGGATGTCTGTCCTTTAGTAACCTTTGGTTTTGAGGATGAAAAATTGAGATTTGCCATCCACTTGTACGGTGACTAATGAGCTAATAAATTTACAGACAGATGAATGCAGAATACTTGATTCCTCTTTAAAAAGGTGCCTACAACCCAAATTAATTATTTTAATCAAAAACAGAAGAGCCATAAATACTGTGAAAGGGCTACATTTTGAAGAGCTCTATCCAACCCTCGTGAACATTAATGAGGCTGTTTGCTGTGGTACTGTCACTTGTGAGTACAAATACTTGCTCTTTTACTAAAGGCAAACATGCTTTAAATAAATGAATTCTCAAAAGTTGTATATGTTATCAATGCTTTCACATATGGAAATCATTGAGATGACAAATTACAGACCACGTTATAATGAGAGGGAATTATTATTCTTGGTGACTTTGGGCAGGTAATTTCATTCTTCTTTCTCCCTTTTGCCTTCCTATTGTTTGCCTATGAATCCTATTTTCCTCATATGTACTTTGGTTCTCCAGTGCTGACTAGGAACTCCAGGAACAATTACAATACAGATATAATAAATGTATGCACAGATAATCATAGCTGAAGGTGTCATGCCTGCACTAGTGTTACAGTTACTTATGAAGATGCTATACCAAGTAAACTCATCTCCCTTTTCTTAAAAAAATAACAACCAAAAACAAACCAACCAAACAAAAGAAACCCCAAGCAAACAAAAACCAAACAAAGCTACAAACAAACAGAAGTTTCTAAAGTTCACTATAGACTTCATTTATAGTCCTTATCACTCCATTCCTCCTTTTCTCCCTTCACTTGTCTCTTTTCTGTCCCTCTGCAACATATTGCTCCTGTGGGAGGTATTCACACTGCCTAACTTTAGTCAACTAATTTAGGGCTCTGAATCACCCTCTAGGAATGCCTACCTCGTAAAACATGACTATATATGGAATAAACATTTTTAAAGTTAGGTGTTCTAATGTGTACTTTCTTCAAATATCCAAAGTAGCTTGGCTTAGGTGGTGCTAATATTCCACTGTATAAAACACTGCCTGTCAACAGTAAATTAATTTATTAAGTATTCAGGTTGCAGTTATGTTTTGACTAGCTTAACACCTCACCTTAATTTTCTCTCACCTAGTTTAACACAGTAAGCACACTATATGTATAAAAGCATAAACTGAAGGGAAAATGAAAGGGAAAAGAGAAGGGGAAAAGGAAGGGAACTTCCCTGGACAGGTTGGAGAGGTGGACACAAGCCAACCTCATGAGGTTCAACAAGACCAAGTGCAAGGTCCTGCATCTGGGTCAAGGCAATCCCAAGCACAAATACAGAAAGGCTGGGTAGTGACTGTCTGGAGAACAGCCCTGAGGAGAGAGACTTGGGGGTGCTGGTGGACAAGAAGCTCAACATGAGCCAGCAGTGTGCACTTGCAGCCCAGAAAGCCAACCAGATCCTGGGCTGCATCAGGAGAAGCAGGCCAGTAGGTCGAGGGAGGTGATTCTTCTCCTCTACTCTGCTCCGGTGAGACCCCACCTGGAGTACTGCATCCATTTCTGGAGCCCCTATTACAAGAGTNAAGATGATTGAGGGGCCCCATCCCTGGAGGTGTTTAAGGCCAGGCTGGATAAGGCTCTAGCCAGCCTGATCTGGGGTAGGGGGTCCCTGCCCATGACAGGGGGTTGGAACTGGCTGATCCTGTGGTCACTTCCAACCCAAACTGATTCTATGATTCTAAAAGGGAAGGGGAAAAGGGAAATATTAAATGCAGATGGTATTCGCCCATGGAATTAGTAAAACATTAGAAAAAATTTAAAAGCACATGGTCGTTCAATAAATTGGTTGTTCAATAAATTGCAGTGTTCAGCCAAAGAGTCTACAAGTGTAAGACTACATCAATCCCATGCTTAACCACATCCTGACCTTTCTTATGAGACTGTCAACAAAGGTGGCAATTAGAGCAATGATTAGAGTAACACATTTTGTGTTGTGCTAAACACAACTGTTACCAAGGGCACAAAGATCATACATTTTGCCCGACACTGTGTTCCTGAGTGGCTCAAGATAGATCTTCCACTGACAACTACTTTGGTTATCCTCAAGATGAGAAAGTGCTTAAGTGCATACTCCTGAACTCTTGGGACACAGGAAAGTTTATGCTCTAGGAGTCAAAATGATTTCCTGCTACACTGTTGATTTTATCATCTCTCAGACAAATTAAGTGATCTAAGAATTTACGAAGTTCATTTTATGTCAGAATTTAATGCAAAAACTATTTGTTTCTACAACACAGTTGATTATGTCAGTTACAAATTATGCATCCTTATTCAAGATATTGACAGTTACAAGTCAGGCATTTCAAGATCAGCTTCTGAAAGACTCCCCTTCAAGCAAACCATAAGAAAAGGCTTTGTTAACAACTACCAATTAATTTAAGAACATTAAATGCAATAAGGTGATGATAGACAGGAAAATAACTTTTTTTTTTTTCTGTCTCATTTGCAAAATGAATGTATGTAATTTAAACAAAACTTACAGAGACAAGAAGGCCACAACATATAGTGCAATATGAACTGTAAAGGGCATAAAAATGTGTACTAATGGTAGGGAAAAGACATGAGAATGGCATTAAGCTTTGATTTGGAGTTTCATTAGTAAGAGACATGTTGGTGATTTCATATACACCATCAAGACTAAAAATCTATTTTAAGTGTACAGGAAAATATTTAGCTGAGAGAGGCATACAAAGAACGATTTTGAAAGAAATTAAGCATTTTTATCCATAATTCTTTAAATTTATATCTTTCAATTATGATTTATTTCTACTTATCAGTGGTTTAATTTCAATTAGTGGAATTAGTTTTACTCAACAAAATATTGTTTTTCCTTCCTAACTAGATCTGCTTTCCACCACGGTGGAACTGACCATCTATAGAGAACCACAAGGATATGGAAAGATGCGAGATCTGTTTAGGCAAGTTTTAAGTAGAAAAACTATTTAAAATTGAATCTGTATGAAGGTTATTCAGTTAGATTTACCAACTCCTGGTAGGTGGGAAGAACTTACATAACGTACCCTATTTTAAACAACATATTTCTCTGCTAATGTTATGGACAAACGTCAAACAGGGTAGTTCAGAGATGTTTGCATGCAAACTAACTACTGCTTAGCTGTTTTTTCTTTCACAGTTAGGCACAGGATTAAAAACGTTTATCATCTATCTCCTTGGAAAATGAAGTTAAAGGCAAATCTGACTTTATTGTTCAAAATTACTGAAATTACACAAGAATCAGATGAACAGTGAACAAAACAGAGAATGAAGCTGTGACAGTTACTATGGTATTTAAACAAACAAGGTAGTTAATTTCTTTCAAGTTACACAAAAAAAGTTACGCAAAGTCAGGCCAGAATTTGAATTTTAATGACACTTCTAGTGTGCTTTTACAGTGAATGATCAGTAAGAGCTTGGGAATTTAACACAGGAGTTTGTAATGCTATATTTATTTTTGATATTGAAAACAAAAATATTTCCACTGATTCTGCCCTGGGTTCCAAATCAATGAGGAAAATTCAAAGGAAGCACAGTGATAGTTGTGTTTTTAGAAGGTGTTCCGTTCTAGGGATGGATAATATTCACAACTGCTGCTGTTCACATGTTGCTAACAACATATATTACATATATTACAACATATATAACATACTTAAAACAATTCTCAATATACAGGAACAAAATATGCACATCTTGTACATAGGAAGGATATAAGTATTTCATGAAATCTATGTTTGTCAGTATGAAGACATAGAAGTTTCTTTTAGAACTACTCAACTAAGAGAGTATTTTCTTCTCTAACAGATAAATAGCATGATATTTTGTACAGTACCTGTCAAATACTTGATTTGATAGATTCTCTATTTCTCACTGTAGAATTGGTATGGAAAAAAAAAATACTGGAAGTTAATGTAATAATTAATGTATCCATCCATCTAACTTCAGTGTTTTCATCTGTTTCCTTCTGGGAAATAGATATAATTCTGCTCCAAGAGTTTTGACTGGATGATTTGAAGATAATAGTTTGTCTTATATAGACAAGTATGATTAAATGTGTCAGGAAAAAAAATCGATGTTGTTGAAAAACTGAGTGTTATCACCAAAAAAAAACCAAACCAAAAACAAACAANGAGTGTTATCACCAAAAAAAACCAAACCAAAAACAAAAACAAAAAAAACCCCAAACAAACAACCAACCAAAGTGAAATCACAAGTGACTTGAGAATGTTCATAAAACCAGCCTTTCAACTATATCTTTGTCATATGTGGATGAAATCTGAGTTCCTTTGAAGTAAAAAAACCAAAACAACAA
>VWYK01074258.1:0-12962 GCA_013399775.1 Semnornis frantzii
GTTTTGCCCCAGCAGGACACTAACTCAAGATCTTACACAAAGATTAAGTTTTGTGTTGTTGTTTTCTTTGTTTGGGCTTTTTTGTTTGTTTGGTAGTTTGGGGGTTTCTTTTTTGTTTGTTTGTTTCATCTATTTTTGGGTTTTTTTGGGGTTGTTGTTTTTGTTTGGGTTTTTTTGTGGGATTTTTTTTATTTTTATTTGGTTGGTTGGTTTTGGTTTTGTTGTGGGTTTTTTTGTTGTTGTTGTTGNGGGTTTTTTGTTGTTGTTGTTGCTGTTGTTGGTTGGTTGTTGCTTTTTTGATTTTTGGTTTGTTTTTTTTTTTCCCCCCCAGAAAGTCCACTTGCTTTGCAAAACAGACATTTCTGACCACTACAAATATGAAGTAAAGCAAGACAGGAGGTGCTTTGAAAATTGGTGCCTTCCTCCTTTTCTCTACAAATACTTACAGCATGAACATCAGCCTCCCTCTCAGCACATGAACTCCATCATTTTTTGCCTCCACACATTAGGGTTAGGAAGTCTTTCCTTCTCATAGAACTACCAAACACATTCCAGCCAGCAGGAAGGCTGAAGCTAATCAGCCTTGTTCTCTCTCTTTTTAACTCTCTGTGTATGTAGGCATGACAAGCAATAATGTAGCATGTAAGCAAAGATTGATTTTCACAGAATCACAGAATGTCAGGGGCTGGAAGGGACCTCGAAACATCATCCAGCCCAACCCCCCTGCCAGAGCAGGATCATCTAGACCAGATCATACAGGAATGCATCCAGGAGGGCTTTGAATACCTCCAGAGAGGGAGACTTCACAACCCCCTGGGTTCTGTCACTCTTGCACGGAAAAAATTCCTCCTCATGTTTACATGAAACTTCCTGTGCCTCAGCTTCCATCCACTGCCCCTTGTCCTTTCATCTGGCATCACCAGGCAGAGCCTGGCTCCAGCCTCCTGGCACTCACCTATACATATTTATAAATATTGCTGAGGTCACCTCTCAGTCTCCTCTCCTCCAAACAGCACAGCCCCAGCTCCCTCAGTCTCTCCTCACAACAGAGATGTTCCATTCCCTTAATCACCTTTGTGGCCCTGCACTGGACAGTCTCAAGCATTTCTATGTCCCTCTTGAACTGGGGGGCCCAGACTTGGACACAGTACTCCAGATGTGGCCTCACCAGGGCAGAGTAGAGGGGCAGAAGAACCTCTCAACCTACTAGCCACAACCCTTCTAATGCACCCCAGAATGATTATTGGCCCTCCTGGCCATGAGTGCATATTGCTGGCTCATGGTCAACCTCTTATCAACTAGGACCCCCAGATCCTTTTCCCATTCACTGCCTTCCAACAGGTCAGTCCCCAACCTATACTGACACCTGGGGTTGTTCTTTCCCAGGTGAAAGACTCAACACTTGCCCTTGCTGAATTTCACTAAACTTCTTCCTGTCCAACTCTCCACCCTCTCTTAAGTCTTGTTGAATGGCAGCACAGCCTTCTGGTGTGGCAGCCACTCCACCCAGTTCAGTGTCATCAGCAAACTTGCTGACAGTGCTCTCTGTGCCCTCATCCAGGTCATTGATGAATGTATTGAACAGAACTGGTCCCAGTACCGATTGCTGTTGTTGTCCACTAGTTACAGGCCTCCAACTTGACTCCATCCCATTGACCACAACTCTCTGGCTTCTTTCCTTCAACCCATTCCCCATCCGCCTCACTACGTGATCATCCAGACCACACTGCTTCAGTTTAGCCAGAAGGATGCTGTGGGAGACAGTATCAAATGCTTTACTGAAATCAAGATAAACCACATCCACTGCTCTATGATCAATCCACCTGATTATGTCCTCATAAAAGGCTATCAGGTTGGTCAAACATGACTTTCCCTTGGTAAAACCATGTTGACTGCTCCTAATGAGCCTCTTGTCCTTGATATGCCTAAGGACAGCACCAAGGATAATTTGTTCCATTTTCCTTCCTGAGATGGAGGTGAGGCTGACAGGTCTATAAATGCATGGGTCCTCCTTATCCTTTCTGAAGATTGGAGTGATGTTTGCCCTCCTCCAGTCCCCAGGCACCTCTCCTGTCTGCCATGACTTACTGAAGTTGGCAGAGAGTGGTCTAACAATGATCTGTGCCAGCTCCCTCAGCACCCATGGGTGCATGCCATCAGGACACATGGACTTATGGATATCCAGATTACTTAACTGTTCCCTAACCCCGTCCTTGCCAACCAAGGAAGACTCCTGTGTCATGCTTTCCTCTGATGCCTCAGCCTCCAGCAGCACAGATGGAAACAAAGAAGGCATTTAGTAACTCAGCCTTCTTTGTGTCTTCTGTCACCAGGCCACCTGCCTCATTCAGCCTCTTTCTTGCACATAGCAGGTACAGCAGTTTCCAGATTGAACGATCAGTATTTCAGTGCAACATTGCAACCACTAAATATAACTTCTCTCCAAATCCTGCTTTTCTACATATGTATATACTTTCAGATGCAACAGTCAATGATTGAGGTTAAGCCATTAAAAAATGCAATGCTAGCCAACTGCCACAAACTGAAGCACACATTTCCAAAAGAAAAGAAAACAAACCCAACAGCAGCTGGATACAGTGCATCAGAAACAGCAAGACTAAGAACAAACATAGATCTACTTCAAAGTCCTGAACACATTTAGATTGAATGTCAGATAATTTATCTTGAGTTCCAAAACCTTGGTCAACATGAAGCTGCTGAATATGTCTTTAATTTCTGTAGGCAACCTCAGTATCATTCCTGCCTGTGAGGTGACAAGGAGGAACAACATCTAGCTACTTGCCAACCAATTTTCCTTAAGCACAGCATTCTTGTGCTAAAGGCTAACAATTTTCTGCATCAGCTGTGCAAAGGTTAGTTTTCCCGCCTTCCTGAATCCTACATCCATTTGCTTCCCACAGTAGATGGAGGAATTTCCAAAGCAGAAAGCTATTTTGAGCAGCTTCCAGAGCCTCTCTTTGTAATACCTTCTTAACTGTGATTTCCTAATCACTATGCAGAAGATTTCACTGCCTAATTAAAGGACTGGTGCAGTGATGAAGATAAAGAATACAGAGCAGTGCTGCAAGCTAATCTACAAGCAAAACACAGGAGCTACTTGTCAAGAGTAAGGGCATATATTATTGACAGCTGTGTCCAATAAGGATGAGTTACATACTGAAGTTTAATATTAATGCTTTTCAGTCATCCCCATTACTTGCTTCTCATAAATACCTAAGGCATTCCCAATTCTCTCACTCTCCTTTCTTATTGTAATGCAATTAACATTTTAACCCCTCTGAAAACCCTTGATTTTACATCATTGCAGACTTTAGTTGACAGACTGAAGGTCTCACCGATAAAGATTTCGGCCTGTAAAATTCAGGTTGGGTGTTCAAAACCAGGTTGGATCAGGCCTCGAGTGACCTGTTCTAGTGGAAGGTGTCTAGTGGAAGGTGTCCCTGCCTATAGCAGGAACTGGTTGATCTTTGAGATCACTTCCAACCTAAACCATTCCATGATTCTATGCATAAGTCTTGACGATGTGTGATTCTGCAGAATTTGGACCTCTGACAATTTATTTTCCTTTACATATTTCCCCTGTATGTATATGTCAAGGTATGTACAGCTATTTGTACCACTGTTGCACAAAAAAAAAGATACAGATACTGAAATGGTTACAGATCACTAATATTGTACAGCAAAGCTATTACTGTTATGAAAAACAGTTATGTTTAAAGAATATGAAGTTATTAATTGGCATTACATTCCTTTGTACAAACACAGTTCAGCTGTCTTTTGAGAGCCCTGTGTTCAAGTCATGCATTCCCACCATTGGATCCTGTCTGTTTACAGCTAGACTGCCACCTGAGAAAGAATGGTCCTGTAGCATACACAGCATCTTATATGGGAATTCATAGCTGTCTAGAAAAGAGGAAGAAAAATACTCTCACAGATGAAACCAATAGGAGTCTGTCCTACCCATACGCTGTAGTAACAAAATGTTAGATCAAATTCCTCCTCAGGGTTACCATTTGCCCTTTCCTTATTTAGGGGCAATTAATTTGAGATGTACAGAACACAAACAAGGGGAATGCTGTTATAAGCACATAAACATGCCCTAGGCACGTCAAACAGAATGCCCATGTGATGCTCTTAAATTGTTGGACTTACATTATCATGCCTGAGTTTGCCCAATACAATTTAGTATAACAGTAATGTGGCTTGCAGTCACAGAGGTGTTTTAAAGCTGAGTTCCTCAGTGGTTTATAAATCACCAGGGCTTAGATAAAGCCAATACAATACACAATGCACAATGCAATCTTGTAACAGGAAAGCTCGGGTCTTCTTCCATGCAAGCCTCGAGTTGCTCATGAACTCTCAGCTCCTTCCTTCTGACACTTCAAAGTTTTTCAGTGGGAACAGAGCAGGCTGCCAAGACCCCAAGCACATCCCACCTCCTGGAGCTTTGGCTAGCTGGACCCTGGGTTGACCCTGAAGATAGTCACTGTATAGAAAGTAAGAAGAAACCTCAGCTTTGGCTCTTCCCCCATCCCTTGGGAGCTGCTTTGATGCTGAGCCTCTCATCTTGGATCCCTGCTGGCCTGTGCCATGCCACAATCCTGGTGCCTGGCTGTGAGTCCTGCTGAGATGGATGCTAACCTGGCCTTGGCCCTCCTAGTTCCTACCAGCCACAAGAGATGACCAAGACCCTTGGCTAAATGTGGCTAATATCACTAGGCCTGCCTTGCTCGTTCACCATGTTGGCCGCCCTGGGACAGGGTCACTCTGAGGGAGTTGCCCTCTTGCCCTGAGGCTGGGATCCAGGGTCCTCTCTAACCCTACCACCATGGGGTCTGACCCCAAGACTGCCATAGACCATACTTGCCAGCCCAAAATCCCATGGCCACACACAACTCCATTGCTGCCCCCACTTGCTGTACCTACCCTTTCACAAGCTGCAAGTAACTCCTACCCCAGTCCAAGTTTTACAGGGGCCTCTGGTGGCCCCTGCCAGAAGGTGTTGGTTGAGTCCTCGCCTTGACATCATCTGGTTGATAGTTACAAGATCATCCCCAAACGACCGTACATGTGGACATGAAAACTCACCTAAAGAAGGTGAGAAGTAAACATTGGTGTCCCTTAGTCTGAATATCTAACCAGGAGCCAGCAAGTAAGAGGTCAGCAAGAGGACAGTGTTTTTACCATTCAAACAGGAGAGAAGCCAGAATTACTCTCCTTTCCTGGAGAAAGAAATAAATACTTTAGGTAATAACCCTTGGATGTGTTAGCTTTCATCATGCCAGGAGAAGCAGAAGGCACCTGGGTTCAAACCTGACAAGCAACCAAGTCCACCTGTGCAGCGGTGGACTGCCTGCCAACTGCTGTGGGCACCAGAAGCTGTATCTAAAGATAGCAGAGTAAATTAGACTTGTGCTGACATGCCTTGAGTACTGCAAGTATTCATGTCATCTAAACGGAGCCAAGCATTCCCTGTTCTGTACAAAAGCCTGTAGCAGCAATACCCTGAGGCACCTGAACCCTGAAAAGGGAATTTAACATCGGGTTGTGCAAGCTAAGCTGAGAGCCAGACACCTACAATTCAGGCATTACAATGCTAAATAGCAAAATACTTGTGTCCCTTTGTGGATCTTGTCATAAGATATAACAGCTGAAATACCTGGAAAAGGCACATGAGGAAATTACTAATTCTGCATTCAGTGTGAGGACTGGACTGTGTGTTATAAATATTGCATGCAGTCAGAAGCTTATGTGGAACAGTGAAGTTGAAAGGAAATTCTAAAGAGCAGCTCATTTGGTACTCAGCAGAAGCTACAGGTTGAGCAGTAATACCAGTTTATGAACAGGTAATTAAAGACTTAGAGTACCTGTGCCTGAAGAGGACAAATCAGTGTTGCAGAGGCAATCTTCATCACAGTGTTTCCTAGTCTGCAAGTTCTTGCCTTGCAACCTTGAAGTATCCTTGGCATATGTTAATTTTCGCTCCTTTTAATGTCATATTACATAAACAATCCCTGTATTAAGCTTGACTTCAGATGCTTGTATTAAAAAGAGGAGTTATCCTCTTTGTTTTATTTGAAGGGTACATTAGATCACCTTCCCTGTTCAAAGGACATCCTCTAATTAAAGACTGAATTTTCTCAGGATTTTAACTAGATCTGTCATTTAGCTTATGAATTAACAATAATTAAGGACGGAGTCTCATAAGAATTGTGATTCTGTGCTTGCTCATTTCTGTCTGATTCCTTTCAGCAACAAATTTAGTTTGGACTTTGAAAAAAATTAATGTACGTGGGAAAAATTATGTTGTAGGTAAAAATATTTCTCCTCATCACAGTCAGAATTTTGTCTTTCTTAGAAACAGTAGTTACTCAATTTCTATCCACAGCTGAGGAAGGCAACAGCTTGTCTAGGAGCTATTTTGTCTGGGTCTAGCTGGTCCCTACCAGAAGATGAGGTCCTCTCCATTTCTACTAATAGCTCAGGTGACATAGAAAGCCTTTGGGGAAGCATTTCACTGATGTTTAGCATGGTGCATACACTATCTGTGAGCAGAAATGGCTGATGTTCCCAGTCCTTGAAGCCAGACTGCTCTGGAAGATGGCTGCCATTTCATAAAGAAACTTCACCGCAGAGCTCGGTTATTGAACATTTCTTTCATTTCACAAAATAAATAAAATATGGTAGTTCTGAGCTTTAGTATGTATGAATGTAATATCTGCCCTAGATTTATTCTTACCATATAGATGAAATTCATTGTTTCTGCATGTGCTTTACAGAAATTTCTGCACATTTAACCCAGATAATCTGCCGTCCCAGATATCTGCTAGCAGCAGGATAGCAAATGACCGTAGTTCACCGGGGTGGACATTCTCATCCACATCATAAGCCTCAGCTCTTTCTGGCTGCTACTATTTCCCTTTCAAACCTCAAATATTCCAGGTGTTTTGTAGTTGATCTTTTCATCAACTAATAGTAAAAATGAAATTAAATTGTGACAACAGAAGAAAAAAAAAAGAAGCAGCTTTCAGTAACGGTGACCTTGATAAGGCAGGAAATGAAAAAAAAATATATTAACAATGCATCACTACTGAGCTAACAAAATGCATATATCCTTACAAAGAATTTCAACTAAACTCAGGAAAAAAAATAAAAAGGAGCAGAGCAGCCACACTTTAATCACAGCCCTCTTAACCAGTGCATACAGTGTGATTTATCAGTGTCGCTAAGGTCGAAATTCTGCTGCGTGTTCTACAAAAGAAGAGTTAGCATGGGGAATATATGTGGAAGTACAGCCTAAATGAAGTCTCTACTTCTTGAGAGATACCAATCTCAGAACTGGCTCTTTATTAAAAACTATTTGAGAATTCATAACCACTTGGCACTCCTTGTTTCCTCGGATGACAGCAAAACTTAAATATGAAACGTAATTCTTGCTGAGTTTTAAAGACCAAACCATACATCTGTCGTCACACAAAGCATGCAATTAGAAGGAAAAAATATGGAATTCTGGGATGTTTTACAAAAACATATCACTATTCAGAAATGTAAATTATTATCTGGCCAACTAGTGCCATAGTTTGGAAATGCAGTTGATAAAAACAGTCATCCTCTATCTCAGTTCTTACCTTTCCCCTAAGATGAGATAATGATGTTTTATGGCAACTGTTTTCCTCCTGCTAAAACAAAGAAATGAAGTGGAAAGAAAAAGAAAAAGCCAAAACCTTGCTTTCCTAAAACTGTATGGATATGAGTTATATATATATTTTTTTCCTATAATATTTTTTTTATGTGCTTAACATTTCCCCTCCTTTTTCCAATATAATTACTTCCCATTTCCCTAAAATTGCCATTCAAAAACAAGAACAAAAGTTCCCGAGGTAAATCTATGATAGTTCAAAGCTCATTCCTTTTTTTCCTCACTGTCTTTATGAAATTGGAAGGAACATAATTACCTGGAGACCTCTAGCCTTCTGTCCAATCTGACTGAAATCAGCCAACAGTTTCAGATGCTTTCAGAGGAAGAGAGTCAAACTCATAAACACGGAATAATTGTTCAACTCATCTTGCAAAAAACAAAATCAAAGGCAAAATTCTCACTAAAAACAATAAACCAACCGAGCAAACACAAGCAGTGTTACCTTGACAAATCAAATGGAAATTGTCTTGTCACTGAGCTACGTTTCACAAGTGTGAATTATAAAAATTCTCCTTACTCCAGGAGACAGATCCATTTAACATCAGTCATTTTTAATGAGTACTATGAAAAGACTATGAACAAGATTCATTTCCATAAACCAGTCTGAACTTCCAACTTTTCCTCATGATGTTCTTATTTTTTTTAAACATATGTAATGATATCCATCCTAACACAGGCTCTTTAGACACAGGCAAACAAACAAACAAAATACAACAAGCTCCAAACCATCCTTCTGGTTGCTTTTAAAAACTAGACTACATGGAAACTGATTTTTCAGAGATTTTTTTTTTGTTGTTTCCAATTAGAAGTTCATTATTTCAGAGTTAAAATAATTTGGATGAAACTTCTCCCACGATTAACCTTTGTTTAAATCATAGTGCTCACAAATGACAGAAACATCCCGAAATCTGCAAAGATAAATCTTGTCTTTGAAATTACTGAAAGCCTTCATTAAGCCTTAATGTATGCTGTCAGTTTCAAACTAAATAATAGATGAGATTTTAACATAATCAGAAGAAAACTGCTGGCACCTGCCTTGGTTACTGTCACAGTTAAAATGACATGGTAATTTTAAAAATAACACCTTCTCTAAGTCAGTTAAAGACTGACAAGCACTCACCATTTAGAAAAAAAACTTTTCTTCACATACCAAGGAGCATGAATTCATTGGTACAAATTACCAAATAGATCTTTTGCTGGTCCACTGTGGGAATAAAACTTGGGTGTCTGGGTTAATTAAATAAATCTGAAAAAGTCATACTAACACCTTTCTCTTGGAAAAAAAAATAATATTATGTTGTTACAGTAATGATTTGCAAGTATTTTATTATTTCATACTTTGTTATTCATGGCTGCAGGGAAAAATCTGTCATTTTTTTTCATTAACTGTGCATTTGAGGATTAAATTATATATTGTGCTTACAACCTAGCAGACAACTAAATAGTTGGAACCTCAGAGCACCTGCCATATCATCTGGTGTCTGAGAGGTCATATGTAATTTATAATGGAAACAAAAGAATCCTGCTAATACCTAGCCGCTGTGGAGTCTCCTGCTAGTTTCACGTATGCTTATTTCCTTCTCTCCAAACCCACGTGCAAATCAAGGAATAAAAACCTATGGCATCTTCTTGACTGATGTGTTCTGCTGGTCACCATCATATAAATCAAACCTCTTTATGTTCCTCTGAATTGGCTGAGCACTGCCATTCATAGCACAACATCACACGGAACGCCAGGTTGGAAGGCACACCAAAGATCACCTGCTCCAACCTTAATTTCAAATTTAAAACATTCTATCTGCATCCTTTACGTCCATGGTGCTTTGTACATGAGCCTGTCCTCCTCCACAGAGATTTCCCCATCACCATGTCTGAGCTGACCACCTGATATGCCCATGTGTCATAGAATCACAGAATACATTTGTAGAATTCTGAAGGTTTAAAGAGATCTTTGAGTCCAAACACTCACCTAGAGCTTGCAATCCCACTGTTACTGTTAAGCCACTACCATGTCCCTGACACCACATTCATGTATCTTTAAATACCTCCAGGGACGGTGACGCCACCACCTCCTTGGGCAGCCTGCTCTAATGCTTGATAACCCTTTCTGTAAAGAATTGTTTCCTAATATCCAACCTGAACCTCCTCTGGCATAATTTGAGGCCATTTGCTCTTGTCCTCTAAGAAGAGACTGACTTCCACCTCACTCCAACCTCCTTTGTGATAGTTGTAGATGGTGTCGAGGCCTTCCCTCAGCCTCCTCTTCTGAAGATTAAACAACCCCACTTCCCTCAGATGTTCCTCGTAAGATTTGTGTTTGGGGCTCTTCAGCAGCTTGATTGCTACTTCTCTGGACATGTTGCAGCATCAAAATGATCTCCCTGAAGTGAGGCCCAAAACTGAATGCAGTACTTGAGGCATGGCCTCACCAGTGCCGCAGAGAGGGGCACAATCACGTCCCTAGATCTGCTAGTCACACTATTCCTGGTACAAGCCAGGATGCCACTGGCCATCTTGGCCACACATCTCCCTGTTTTTTTCTTCTTTCCTCCTCTTTAACACCTATTTCAAATACTGCTGCATTGCCTAGAATAAGAAATCAATGTCTGGCAGCTTCTAATGAGACCTGAGCTGGATCTCTGCTGGCCTAAAGTTCTCCTAAATTTGTCTTATGTGACACCTAAGAGTTTTTTTTTATCCAAAGTAGCACTGAAAAAGGCTTCCTACAAGTGATGGTGAAATGAAGCCATGACATAACTAATGGCAGAGGAACTATGCCAGCAGTGAGAGATTTATTTAGAAAGAGTTACATTTCCCTTCTAGAATGTCACCAGGCAATGGTTTCGAAATCTGGTCTAAGACAGTCATGCTTTGTACTGCAGCCAGTTCTGGAGCCCCTATTACAAGAGGGATGTGGAGATGCTGGAGCATGTCCAGAGAAGGGCCATGAGGGTGCTCAGAGGGCTGGAGCTGCTCTGCTATGAGGACAAACTGAAAGAGTTGGCGCTGTTTAGTCTGGAGAAGAGGAGGCTCCCAGGTGACCTTCTTGTGGCCTTCCAGTATCTGAAGGGGGCCCACAAAAAAACTAGGGAGAGACTATCAGGGAGTGCCAGGACTAGGGGAAATGGAGCAAAGCTGGAGGTGAGGAGATTCAGAGTGGAGGGGAGGATGAAGTTGTTCAGCATGAGAGTGGTGAGAGCCTGGCATGGGTTGCCCAGGGAGGTGGTTGAGGCCCCATCCCTGGAGGTGTTTAAGGCCAAGCTGGATGAGGCTCTGGGCAGGCTGATCTAGGATAAGGTGTCCCTGCCCATGGCAGGGGTTTGGAACTGGATGATCCTTGTGGTCACTTTCAACCCTAACTGATTCTATGATTCTATTTGTGCCTTTCAGCTGTCACATTTACAGACACACTTCACTACTTTAGTGGCAAAAAAAAAAAGGATTAAAATGGGATGTAATCATTTCAAGTACTTCAGATGTAGCTCAGGGCTGTACTTGCTGGATTAGACAACAAAACTAGTGAAAACTTTTGAACACTCAAGGAAGACAACGGCACTACAGATAATAAAATCCCATGACTCATAGTGCTCTTTCATGGTCAGGATTTTGTAAAACGCAAAAGAAACTTAGGACTGAAAACACCTGCAAAGATTTCAACCTCTCTGGCTTGAATCAAGCCTCTCTGAGGTATATGTATGGAACCTGACCACACCTTCAAGTCTGGAAATTCTTTCAGATGATGCAAATGCAGCAGACAGCCAGGCATGAAGCTATATAAAAATACTTTAAATAAAAACAAACTCCACCGTCTACTTATAAACCGAAATTTATTACTCCATCCTCCTAAGGATTTATGGGTGATGCCAAAACATAGAGCAGACCCATTTCTCTTTTCAGCTTCCAAAGAAAATAAACAGGAAAAAGCTGTAATTCAAGCAGTGGGAAGAAGGTGTGGATATTCTCTCCTATTCAATTCCTACATGAGCTTAAGAAGCAAAACTCACTACTAACAACCAAGGTTCCTCCATGATCAGAGAGTTGTGTCATCCCCTTATAGCAAAGGTTAGAAAATAATTACTAGACATTCCTCACTGACTTGACTGATGAGATAGGCAGAAGACAGAGCACTGGTGTGGATGTGTACCCCTGGGCACTTGTATTTGTATGCATGCATGTGCAACACCCTGTAAGCAGAAAAGCCTTGCACACATTATTTGTAATATTTGTTCCCCCTGATTTTATTTGTAAAGAGGGAATGGAGGCTATTTGGCTTCTCTTTGGGCCTCCTTATACTGAAGTCTTGATTATTGCTGTTGCTTCATGTCACATCTATCCATGTGGCACATTCATGCTGCATATATCCAGCATGAATGTTTCATGAATATTGGGGAAGGAAGCACAATGTGAGACATGACACACATTTCAGGTGACACATGACTGATGTGTTTGGAGATCCGGTGTATTACATACTTGCAACATCCACCTACTACCAGAAAGCTGGTCTTTCCCTCTGTTGCATTCACTAAAGTCAAAGAAAGAAAATAAATGTGCATTTTCATAGAATGGTAAGCTTGGAAGGGACCTCAAAGACCATCTAGTTCCAACCCCCTGCCATAGGCAGGGACACCTCCCACCACTACAGGTGGATACAGGTGAATATATCTGAACTTCTACTGAAACATGAATTAATACACTGTCATGTTTATTTTCTGCTGTCCTTCCCAAAGACAGAGCACAAAGATAAAAGCAACATAAAATCTCTTCTGTCTTTGTTTCGCAATATAAAAGCTAATTAAAAAACAAAAACCACAAACCAACAAAGCCAAAAACCAATCAAATTTCTCACGCATCACACTTTTATGAGGTTTGGATGAATATACTTTGTTCAAATACCACATTTTTTAAATTAGGACTTCTAACATAAATATGATTCAATCTAAAGATTAATTCTGCTAATCTGGTTTCTCCAAATGATAAAAAAAAAAAAAAAAACAAACAAATTTATAAGAAGTGATCCATGTGCTTGTCAGGACAGTGTGTGTGAATATTTGTGACCATCTCATTTCTGCTGTGAGGATGTGATTTAAGGAAAAGTGGTTTCCTTCTCTTTCTCTATCTTTCTTCATACTCAAATGAAACAGAGACAATATCCCCCACTCATACATCTGCACATGTGATTTTGAAGAGGCTTCATTTGATCCAATCAGGGGAAGGAAAAAAAAAAAAAAAAAAAAAAAAAAAA
>VWYK01074259.1:0-10760 GCA_013399775.1 Semnornis frantzii
TGACTGTGCCACACAGCTTAGTGAATTGCTTGACACAAACAGCCTTACTGTGATGCCTTATTGTCAAATGTTTGGATGAAGAGTGGCAGAGCACTGGAACAGGCTGCTCAGAGAGGTTGTGGAGTCTCTTTCTCTGGAGACAAAACCCACCTGGATGTGTGCCTGTGTGACCTTCTCTAGATGATCCTGCTCTGGCAGGGGGGTTGGACTGGATGAGCTTTGGAATGTGCTTTCCAGCCCCGAATGTTCCTTGGTTCTGTGAAGTTTCATGCTGCTGTGACAGGTCACCATTTTATGTTGCAGCAGGAAAATGTGCCAGCAGTTTATGGCTCCAGAAGTGGTTTCAGGTGGTCTACATTCCAGAAAGCATCCCCAGGATGATCTGGGATTTTTCTAGGTAAAATGAATAATCCCATTCATACTTGGTGGTCTGCACTGTAAACCCCATTTCAGATCCAAGGCACATAAGATTATCATATGGAGGCTTCTGTGCTGATTTTCTTGTCAAATAACTGCAAAAACTTAGGCACTGTGATTGGTTCCAATATATACTCACAGTCAGATACTTCTCAAAACATCCAGTGGATGCTGAGGTTTTGACAGGCTGTTTTCTGGCAATTACCACAGCTCTTTAACAGAAGCAGTGGGTTAGGAGGGGAAAGAGAAGCATAAGCTTGAGTATAAAACAAAGAGGGGTGCAATTCAGAGGTGGGAGCAGTCAGATTCCATTTTGTGCTATTTCTGTAGACACAGATGTAAGGGCATTTGTTTGAGTAGTTCTGGGGTGCTGTCTGGTTTGCTTTACTGGAAGTGTGCCTTTTGCTGAGGGTATTGTCTAGTGAACGTTTCCTTTTTCTGTTAGGATGGCCTCTACTAGAACAATATTTTCAGTAGTCCTTCTTTATCTTGAAAAAACAAATGTCTGATTCATGTTCTAGAAGAAAACAGGAAACTCTGAAGATGACAGACTGAAAAAGAAAGGCTTACTGTGACTTACAATTTAATTTATAGAACTATAGACCAAACTGGAGGTAGCTTTTTGTTAAATACTGAGAGGCTGTTGCACTTTTCCTGTTTTCCTTATATAAGCTGAACTGCATGTGAGGAACAATTCACGGTGAGCTTGCTAAAAAACAACTCCCCAAAAACCACCTTCAAAGGAGTGCATCCAGGTGGATTTTTAATGTCTCCAGAGATGGAGACTCCACAGCCTCTCTGGGCAGCCTAGTCCAGGGCTCTGTCGCCCTCACAGTGAAAAAGTTTATCCTTATGTTCACATGGAACCTCCTCTGCTTCAGCTTGCTTCCATTGCCCTTTGTCCTATCCTTGGACATCACTGAGCAGAGCCAGGCTCTGCCCTGACACTCACCCTTTACATCTGTATAAACATGAATGAGGGCAACCCTCAGTCTCCTCTGCTCCAAGCTAAAGAGCCTCAACTCCCTCAGCCTGTCCTCGCAAGAGAGAAGTTCAGTTGCTGTCTGGGCTACACTCACACTGCAGCCTCATCTTGAGCTTTTCATCACCCCACACCCCCAGGGCCTTTTCCTCAGGGCTGCTCTCAGCCATTCCCCACCCAGCCTGGAGTTGTGCTTGGGATTGTGCCTACCCAGGTGCAGGACCTTGCACTTGGCCTTGTTGAATGTCATGAGGTTGGCCTGGGCNTTTTTCCAGCTTGGTGACCAGGATGTCATGTGGGACAGAGTCAAATACCTTACTCAAGTCCAGGTAGATGCCATCAGTTGCCCTTCCCTTGTCCACTGTTGCTGTGACTTCATCATAAAAAGCCACCAAATTTGTCAGGCAAGATCTGCCCTTGGTGAAGCTGTGCTGGTTACCACCAATCACCTCTGCTTTGTTTTTCATTTGTCTTAGTAGAGCTTTCTGGAGGATCTGCTCCATGATCTTACCAGGCATAGAGGTGAGACTGACTGGTCTGTAGTTCTCAGGGTCATTCTTTTTCCCCTTCTTGAAGCTGGGTGTTATGTTTGCCCTTCTCCAGTCAGCAGGAACTTCACCAGTCTACCATGACCTTTCAAATATGATAGAGAGTGGTTTATTAACTCATCCAGATCATTGATGATTTTCCTATTTCATTGAATTGGAATATTACAAATTATTTGCTTTTTTTTTTTTTTTCCTAAGAGACCATAAAAGGTTTTAAGGCTTTGAACTCAATAAAACATAGCCTGTCAAAAATATTTATGGTGTGAAATTGTAAAGGAGAGGAACAGAAGTGGTGAGGGGGCTATTGGATGTGATGAAAGGGATGTAGAGGATGTGGTGAAAGGACAAGAGGCTGTGGCTTATGAGTAGCATCTAAGGAACTTGGAGATACTTAAGGATCACTCCTGCTTCCTCATGGGGGGAGCAGAGGGAGGTGCTGATAGCCCCCTCAGAAGCCTGCACTGATGCTTCCTCCTGTGTAAAGCATCCCACTGCAGGTGGGTGAGAGGCAGCTCCGCTGGTGAAGGTCTGCACATCATTCTCCCTTCAGGAAGTCTTGCTGGTCTGTATCTGTGCTTTCCTTCTAAAAGGACAGATTCCTTTTCAAGCAGTGTCTGTTGGACACTGTAGTAATTCTCCAATCAGAAGTTCCTGATGTTCAGCTGAATCTTGCTGAAGTTCTGGCCTCATTTTGAAACTCTCCAGTTATGTACAGAGAGCACCAACGCAGAACTGTCACCCTGCCTTGCTGAGGTCAACTGTCAGCTACCAGACATTGTTTCTTTATTTTGGAAAGGTTTTGTTTGGGCAAAGACTTGGTCTTTTAACCAGATCCTGCTTTTCATCTGTTTTCCATGGCAGACGATCACATTTCCCAACCATTTGCAAACAGTGACTGTCTGGCAGGATTTCCTGGATACACAGTAGTTTGAGACTGTAGAAGCCAACTTTCTGAACTCCAGTGATTAGTGTGGTTATTTGTGCTGCCTTTTCTTCCATGGGAACTAATCACCTCATCATATGGAAGGTAGAAAGAGGGTAAAAAAAAAAAAAAAATTCATCTGCCAGCTAATCACCTCCACCACAAATCAGCCAGGAAGAAAATGGGTTATGAACTTAGGGGTTTGAACTGGCAGGAGGGAGATTTAGACTGGATGTTAGGAGGAAGTTCTTTAAGTGACGGTGGTGAGACACTGGCACAGGTTGCCCAGGGAGGTTGTGGCTGCTCCCTCCCTGGAGATGTTCAAGGCCAGGTTGGATGAGGCCTTGAGTGACCTGTGCTAGTGGGAGGTGTCCCTGCCTATGGCAGGGGGTTGGAACTGGATGATCCTTGAGGTCCCTTCCAACTTTACCATTCTATGATTGAGTCAAACTATCAAAGCTGCACCAGCAATCTGCTTCTTGCCAAGCCTGTGGTGACAGGCAAAATATGACTTGATCCTTGGGGTCCCTTCCAACCTTACCATTCTATGATTCTAAAAATCAGTGAGACAGGACACCTCCTGACCTCTGTATACTGAAGGATTCTGAAGAGCTGGAACCAATTTTGTGGGTGACAGAAGTTTTGTAAGAAACACCTGAAAAAAGTTGTTTATAATTTGGTCCTACTTTTGTCTAGCAGAGCAAGGTACTTCTGAGGGCTTGTCTTATGCACAGCAATGTGCCCTCGTGGCCAAGAAGGCCAATGGGATCCTGGGGTGCATTTAGCAGATTGAGAGAGGTTCTCCTCTGCCTCTGCCCTGGTGGGTTCCCATCTTGAGTACTGCATTCAGTGTTGGACTCCACAGTTTCAGAGGGACATGGATCTGCTGGAGAGAGTCCAAGGGAGAGCTACAAGGACGATGAGGGCACTGGAACACTGCCTGGTGAGGAGAGGCTGAGGGACCTGGGGCTGCTTAGTCTGAAGAAGAGAAGACTAAGAGGGGATCTAATAAATGTTTATAAGTATCTGAGGGCTGGGAGTCAGGAGCAGGGGGGAGATGCTCTGCTCACTGCTCCCTGGGATAGGACAAGGAGCAATGGATGGAAGCTGCAGCACAGGAGGTTCCAGCTCAACACAAGGGGCAACTTCTTGCCTGGAAGGGTCCCAGAGCACTGGCACAGGCTGCCCAGAGAGGTTGTGGAGTCTCCTTCTCTGGAGCCTTTCCAGGCCTGTCTGGATGTGTTCCTGTGTGCCCTGAGCTGGATCGTCTGGTCCTGCTCTGGCAGAGGGATTGGTGTTCTGGAGCACTCCAAATTCCTTCCTTCTCCCTCTTGACCTGCAGGTTACATTCTGTGATTCTGTCATCCACAACCTCCCTGGTGGTGTTCAAGGCCAGGTTAGATGAGGCCTTAAGTGACCTGTTCTAGTGGGAGGTGTCCCTGGCAGGGGATTGGAACTAGATGATCTTTGAGGTCCCTTCCAACCTAAACCATTCTATGAGTCTTACTACATATAGCACTGAAAAGAGAGCAGTGTCAAAAAACATTCTGGTGGTTAGATAAGCAACAGGCAGCACAGATCCCTTCTCATCCCTCTAAGTCATTCCATTCTCTTTGTATGAGCATCCCACCCAGTGAAATCAACAGATTTGCTTCCCCTGGCAGCAGGGTAACCCAACTGTGAGCTGCCCTTTCTTTTGCATCTGCTTTCCTTAAATAAATCTGCAGGTTAGGTGTGATGCATTTCAGCACTGGCAAGCCAGCAGGGCAGGACTTCAACACTTGGAGTTAACAGCCACAAAGTTGTTCCTGAAAGTCTTTTCAATCAAAGAATCCCCACCCCCTCCCCCCACGTTTTCTAAAAGCCTGAGAGGTTTGAGTGGTTTGAAATTTCAAATGATCCCAGCTACCTCATAGCCATTGTTGTGGTAGATAAATGTACAGCCAAAGTAATTTTACTCACCTAAATACTTATATCTGGGATGCAATGAGTCAAGCTTGTTGCCTAAACATTATTCTTAGTTTCTTGTGTTGTAACTAAGTCATAGGAGAAAATACTTTTGGCAAAGTAAATCAAGTTTTATTGACAAGGTGGAAATCTTGGTCTGAGGAACTGGGGATTTGGGGCTCTGGGGAAAACAAACAAAGGAAAAAATGGATCTAGTGGGGCTCTGCATGTCTCTTGTGCTGTAGCCATTGGCCTTGAAATATAAAGGCATTGAATGGTACTGAAGTATAAAATACTGCAGGTTCAGGGAGCAGAAACTCTTTTGACTTTTTGGAGCTTAATAAATGTACTGACCTGAAAACTGAGTTTGTGAGAATGATCTGTGAATGAAGAGTTGCTGTACCAGGAGCTGCTTTGCACAAATGTGTGTGTTTTGAGCCAGAGTGCTCAGTTTCCAGTGAAGGAGCATCATCTGCTTGGGAAATCTGTTCCTCGAGCCAATTCATGTTATCATTTGGAAACTCTGACCAAGCAGAACTGGAAAAAGAGAGCTTATTGTAGGAAAGAGTTAGAACAACTGCTGTGCACATGTGGGAAGAAATTCTAGGGGCTCTGGTAACACCATCTTGTCTTTTTAGGAAATGCTGATCCCTCTGTGATACCAAACCCAGCAGGTAGACAGGACTGTGCATGTGCCTACCTTTGGAGTGGGACTTCATTTATTTCTGCAGTCAGAAACTTTAAGAAAAGCATGTTTATTGCAAGGATTTATTGAATTTCATGGGTTTAAACTGGCAGAGGGGAGATTGAAACTGGATGTTAGGAGGAAGTTGTTTGCAGTGAGGGTGGTGAGACACTGGCACAGGTTGCCCAGGGAGGTTGTGGCTGCTCCCTGCTTGGAGGTGTTGAAGGCCAGGTTGGATGAGGCCTTGAGTGCCCTGTGCTAGTGGGAGGTGTCCCTGCCTATGTCAGGGGGCTGGAACTGGATGATCCTTGAGGTCCCTTCCAACCTTACCACTCTATGAATTTATTGCATTTATTGCAAAGATCTTGAATTTATTGCAAGGATCTGAAGCTCTTGGCAGTTAATCTTCAAATTACAAAGAGAAAGCAGTATACAGGAGTTAGTTAAATACAACAGATAGCAGTTTTATTGGTATTATGAGTTCAACCCTATCAATTCTCTGATCAAAAGGGCAGCAGCACTAGAAAATAATCCCCTTTTTTAATGCACATGCAAAACTTGCAATGCTTTGAATACATTAATGGTGAGTTTCTGACAGACAGCATGAAATTAATATCTTGAGTTCAGAAGAGAATGCTGGGCCCAAATTTTACAGTGTCATACAAGTCTTTGGCCAGATAAAACTTTAGAAGAGAATTTTCTTATAACTTAATCAGGATTTTTTGCCTTGCTGTGTTGTGGGTTGTTTATCCTGGGGGAAGATTTTGATTCTGCATAGTTGAAGGGCAGTTTCTTCTCCGTTCATTTTAACTGGCAAACAGAAATATGGTAAAATAATACCAACTTGTCTAGAAATGCCAGCTGAGTTGTAAAAAGAATATCTGTTAGATTGTGCTGCTTCTCCCTTTCTTCTTACAAGGCAGCACCATTTTCTGTTTCACATAAGCAGACCCTGCTGGCTTGTCAATGTGATCTCTTTGGGCATGGCTTTGTATTGGTAAATAGAGGCGTTCACAGCAAAGCCTCTTTATAGCCCTCTGCTGCAAGTGGAGGACAGAGGATTATTGCTCATTCTGTAACCTCCTGAACAGCTTCTGTAAGTTCATTAATCTGAAAATGTCATCTGTCTCTCACAAAGGAATATTTTGTCTTGAGATTACTACATTTCTCCCCCAGATAAACATTGTTTTAACGGAAGCATTGAGCTGTCTCTTTAAATATGGGTGCCACAGGCACTCATCAAGCAGACAAATGCAATTAATGTCATTATTTATGGAATACATTTAAAAATCCCATAAGAATGTTCTGTATAATAGTTTTATTCAGTACCTTTTTTTTTTTTTCTCTTTTCTTTCTCTCAGGAACTGGGACTTCATCCAAATTCTAAAGGTTAATTTGTCAATAGAACTCAAAGGATATTTTGTTTCCATTTGTATAACTAGTTTAATGTTTTGGTTTTTAAGTCCTCGGCGTATACCAACAATGGAATCAGTCAGCTACAGGGAAGCTTAGCAGGACATTCTTAAAGTTCTCTTCACAGTAGCAAATAATGCTGAAATTAATTCAGGAAAAGAGAAAAAAAAAAAAAAAGGGGCAACTCTTTTCACTGGAGAAGTTATTTTAATTAATACTTAGCACAGGATAATAAATATTCAGATACTTAAGTTCCAGCTTCAAGATTAGAAATTACGATGGACGTGGAGTCAGGGAACAAAGTTCATGGTTCAATCAGTTTAATAATTACATTGTGTCTCCTTGTTAAAGCTTCATGAAATTTTCATGACTGATTTATCTGTGGCAACAAGTGCCCTGGATTTTATCAGCTCAGCCTGTAGGTTAGAGTGCCTCAGACCCTCGCTTGAACCTGCTGCAGTAAAGGAACAGATGAACTGTTGAGTGTTAGTTATTAATTTCTGCACTTTGAGGGGAGGAGTGATCAAGAGATACTGAGGTTTGTGTTTGCATGCCTTGGGTGATGTAATGGGTGGTAGGTGACATCTTACACTTTCCAACTGCCAGGATGAAAAGCTCACTATGTGCCTGCAGTGGACGCGTGCAGCCCAGACAGCAACTGTGTGCTGGGCTGCAGCAAGAGCAGTGTGGGCAGCAGGGCAAGGGAGGGGATTCTGCCCCTTTGCTCTGCTCTCCTCAGACCCCACCTGCAGTCCTGTGTGCAGTTCTGGAGCCCCCAGCACAGGAAGGACATGGAAGTGTTGGAGTGGGTCCAGAGGAGACCACCAAGATGCTGAGAGGGCTGCAGCAGCTCTGCTCTGAGGACAGACTGAGAGTTTGGGGTCTGCAGCCTGAAGAGAAGGCTTCCAGGATCTGAAGGCTTGGAGTAGCCTTCCAGGATCTGAAGGGGGCCTANAGTGCAGATGAAATCAATAGCACAGAGCTCTGCTGCCCAATATGTTCTTTGGGGTCTGTGTGCTCTGTGTGGGAGCTCTCCCAAAAGGTTACTAACACTCTGGCTCTGCATAGGGCACACATTTTGTTTTCCTGGTTAACAGTGAATAATGCCAGCAGATAATTAAAATGCTGAAGCTAGAAAATAATACTTAGCAGCTGCTCTGGCTGTCTACCACCAGTTGTTTTAGGGATATCATAGGGTCCACACGGAGTGCCTTGCAGCAGCTGTAGCTGTGGATGAGCTCCATTGGCTTGCTTTTAAGTGCCATTTGAGTGCCTTGAGTGTGCCCTAAGTATAGGTAACTGTCTTCCATTTAAGAGAGGGAAGTTGTGGAAGCTCTTAATACCAAAAGTCTGGTAAAGGATGCATGTGTTGGTGTCTGCTTTTGGTAGAAAATGAAAATATTGCTGTAGATAACTGTTAGTCATTCCCTTCCTTTCCTTCTCTGTCACAAATCACTAGACTGCAAGTGAATATGAAATATTCACCCAGCCATCTCACAGTTTGGCTGCAGGGTGCTTCTGGAAAGAACAGCCTGACCCTGCTCTCATGTTTTAAACCTTTTTTTCTCTCCATTTTGATTCAGCTGGCATTCCTGGGGCAACAGGGTCAGTCAAACCAATCTGTTAGTCCAGTCAAAACAGTCAGCAAGGTTTGTTTCTGTAGGTCCAACAAGTTGGCCAAAGTGCTCATTTGTTGAGGTTGGACTTGGTGACCCTGAGAGTCTTTTCCAACCTGGATGTTTCTGTGTACCACATGGCTGTTGGGAAGTGGTGAGATCGTGCTGTACCCCAGGCCAGCCCTGTCAGCAGGAGCCACAGGGATGTTCTGTTAGCCAAGTGGGGGCTACCTGCTCGTGGTTTTTTTAATGCAAGTCAGCTGAGACTGAGTTGTGACCTTAAACTGCCTCGTGTAATATTTGTGCTTGAGAGCCACACAACAGACTTTTAAATCTGGTTTTTGTTTTATTTGTAACAACCCAAGCGTCCCATGCTCTGCCCTGGAGGCTTGGAAGCCTCAAGAAGCATCAGTGTTAGTCAGGTCACCTGTGCTAAATAGCAGGAAACACTCTGCAGCTGTTGCATTTTCCTACCTCAAAGTATTGTGCCATGAAATGAGAATCTTACGCAAGTTTAGCAGCAGGCTGAACCTGTCCCTGCAGTGCTGGACATAGGCCAGTGCCAGACAAGTGCTCTCTGTCTGCACTTAGCCAACCATACATTCACCAGTAGTCTAACTCACCCTGTCTAGGTTCCTGTGCAGTGCCATCACTGTTGTTTTTAAAAAGAACTCATTATTTCTCACATATCTCCTTAGAACTGGGACCCATCTGAAAATCCATGTTCTTCTAATTGCATGTATGAGAAAGAAGGGAACACCAGGAAAAGAACCAGACCCATTGACTTGTCTTTATGTGATGTTGGAATATCACAGAAATCCCAGCAACACTCAGGCTGGAAAAGCCCCTCAGGATCACCAAGCCCAACTTAAAACCCTCCTCTACAAGAATCACCTTAAACCATAGCCCCAAGCACCACATCCAAACCACCCTTAAACACATCCAGGCTGAGTGACTCCACCACCTCCCTGGGCAGCTCATTCCAGTCCCTGACCACTCTCTCTGTGAAAAATTTAATGTCCAATCTAAACCTCCTCAGCCTCAGCTTGAGGCCATTGCCCCTTGGTCTGTCTCTACCTGTGAGCAGAGCCCAGCAGCAGCCTCTCCACAATGTCCCTTCAGGTAGCTGTAGACAGCAATGAGGTCTCCACTCAGCCTCCTCTTACTCAAACATCAAGACCAATGGGGAAATCTTAGTGAAATCCTTGCTCTGCTGCTTGTAAGCATTGGTAATGTGCTTGTTACAGGTGGTAAAGCTACCAGAGAAGGATGCCATAAATGTTGGGCAATGCTGGTTTCACCCATTCTTTGCTAAAAATACTTCTGTGAGTTGTCTTCACAAGGTGACCTAAATGAAGGCTCTACTGCTTCATCTTCTGTTCATCTGTTTTAGCATTCATTGTATGAAAATGGGTTTTGATTTCCATTGACTGCATGAAAGGGTTTCTGTATTTGAGAGAAGACCTCCCCACCTACACTGACCACCCTGTGACTTCTAAATTTGCCAGCTTCTTGCAGTGATAGCTGAAGGCACTGCGTGCTGTCTTCTGAACACACAAATGACAGCTATTTGAGGCTCTAGGCAGCCTGAGTGTGAGGTGTCCCTGCCCATGGCAGGGGAGGTTGGAACTAGATGATCCTTGTGGTCCCTTCCAACCCTGACTTATTCTGTGATTTTATTTTCTGAGTCAGGACCTGGATCTTTCAAAGTGTTCCTTGAAATTACTGGATGCTTCTAAATATATTTGACTCCTAAAATGGGGACAGCCTGGCAAAAAGGCATGGAAATCTCAGAAGCTGTGTGGTGATGATTTGCTTAATTATTGCCACAACAAGCTCCTGGCAAAGCTGGCAGCTCCTGGCTCGCACAGATTCACTCTGACACGGGGCAAGAACTGGCTGAAGGGCTGGGCCCAGAGAGTGGTGGTGAATGGTGCCACATCCAGCTGGCAGCTGTCACCAGTGGTGTGCCCCAGGGATCAGTGCTGGGCCCCATCCTGTTCAGTATCTTTATTGATGATCTGGACCAGGGGATTGAGTCCACCTCAGTGAGTTTGCAAGCTGACAGCAAGTTAGGAGCAGGAGTGGATCTATTGGAGGGTAGGAGGGCTCTGCAGAGGGACCTGGGCAGGCTGGATGGGTGGGCAGAGACCAATGGGATGAGATTGAACAAGGCTAAGTGCAGGGTTTTACACTTTGGCTACAACAACCCCAAGCAGTGCTCCAGGCT
>VWYK01074264.1:0-11839 GCA_013399775.1 Semnornis frantzii
TTAGCCTCAAAGCAGCACAAACGTGAACTAGTAATAAATGGCATTCACATGGCAGACAGGTTCTGGTTTAACCCAGCAGAGGGAGCAGCTGCCCAGCACCGGGATTGGCTTTGGCAAATCTGCCCGTAGAAAAATTGCAATGAAAACATTTTAACTGCCTGGATGTTGTTTAAAATCATATTATAGGTCATGAATTGCAGTGCTGAGGGGTGGATTCTGAATGTGTTTTCTTGACGTTGCCAACTATCAAGATATATCTTAATATGTCTTGATAGTTTTTGTTAGAGATTGAGGAGATGCTAAGGTTGGAATTGGTGTGATTAGTTGATAAGTATTCAAGATGTCTAAACTGAAGACAGTTGCCTTTCACTGTGTCTGTGCATAAAGCGTTTTCTTTACCTTTTCATAATGGTTTTAGCTTAGAACATAGAATGATAGAACAGTTTGGGTTGGAAAGAATTTTCAAAGGCTGTCTAGTCCAACAACCCTGCCATGGGCAGGGACACCTTTCACTAGATCAGCTTGCTCCAAGTCCCGTTCAGCTTGAGCACTTCCAATGATGGGGGATCCACAACTTCTTTCAAGAACCTTCAGAGATCCTTTCCCATTTACATTACTGTCTGATTATTGTTTGGTTTTGTTCCTACACAGTGTTCTGCATGGCATTTTGAAGGTCTCTCTAGCATCCAGAACCTCCCAAGGTGTTCTCCCTGTCGCCTGCCCTGCTCTCTACTGCTGCAGACTGAGGGCCCACTTGACTGGGTGCCTTTTCTTGCCCATCTTGTGCATGGCTTTTGCTTATATCCATAGCATGATCTTGGTTTAGAGCCTTTCTTTTTTCTTTTGTCCACCTACCATAGTTCCAGAATGGGATCCAAGCACATGCTCCACAATAATTCAGTAACGGCAAGGAGCTGTGTCTTGAGAAGAAAGCATTGCTGCAGTATTTGAGCTTGCAAAGTGAGCAAACCTTTATATCACTCTGTTCCCACATGCTCCACAATAATTCAGTAACGGCAAGGAGCTGTGTCTTGAGAAGAAAGCATTGCTGCAGTATTTGAGCTTGCAAAGTGAGCAAACCTTTATATCACTCTGTTCCTTTGACCCACCAAATAGTTGATTCAGTTATTTGCTGGATTTAAACTTTAGCTTTACAGAGGTCAGCTGCATTAGAGTAATAACATGATAATTAGTATGGATGTTAGGAAATGAAGGAGGTTATTTCAACCCACTGGCTGCCTATGTGGAAGGCCATAGTTTGAGGAAACTAAACATGAGTGGATGGTGAGATTGCAACATCAGGATTTTGCTGGTGAGTTTATAGATGCCAGAGCAGACTCTGAATGGCAAAATTTAGATCTGTGCCATCCAGCTGCACCATAGAAAGCATAAAGTGGACAGAGGCGAAGCAAAACAGTTCTCCTGGTGTGAGGGCTGGAAGAAAATTGAAAAGCTCAGGTGTTGTTTTTGTGGTAACTAATAAAAGCTGTTTCTTTGTAACAGAGAGAGGGAAATACAAGCCAGAGAGTGTGTCCTAGAACAGCATCATTTGCATTACTATAGATAAATGTCTAGTTAAAATATACAGTCATGCTTTGAAAATTTTTACCAGGCACAGAAACATCTGGTTTGTCATTTCCATTAAGTATTCACTGAAATAGATGCAATTTGCTCATGTGCTTTTAAAAATCAATATTCTTCGGTCATTCTTGCCATATGTGAGCTCACAATACAGAAATAAATAATGAATAAGTGAAAAAAAATAATAATAAAAAAAGGTTATTATGCATTATTACCAAAAGACAGTGCAAAGCAATGTCATAAGAAAATCCTGAAAAGCAGATGTTTTTAAAACTGCATTTTATTTTCAGTACAAGATCAACTTCTGGCCATGCTTCCCATTCAGTGTGTTGTTTACTGCATAGGATTAATCCTGTTTTAAATTCTTGTTTTCAGTAAGTAAATAAAATCATCCAATCTTCTATATATTCCTCCTTTAATCCACATGAAAGGCAATTAAGTTCTTACTTGGAATTGTTAAAGTTAATAAAGTCCTTTATTATTAACCTACACCTAGTCCAGCAGTTGAAATATGCTGGTACATGCAATATTACCTTAAATACTGAGAGGGAAGGAAAGTGATGAAAAGAAATGCCTTTGGTTTGTATCCTTGCTAGAGGGCAGAGATGCCATCCAGAGGGACCTGGACAGGCTGGAGAGGTGGGTGCAGGCCAACCTCATGAAATTCAACAAGGCCAAGTGTAAGGTCCTGCACCTGGGTAGGTACAATCCCAAGCACAGCTCCAGGCTGGGTGTGGAATGGCTGAGAGCAGTCCTGAGGAAAAGAACGTGGGGGTGTGGAGTGATGAAAAGCTCAAGATGAGGCTGAGTGCAGCCCAGACAGCAACTGAGTGCTGGGCTGCATCAAGAGCAGTGTGGGCAGCAGGGCAAGGGAGGGGATTCTACCCCTTTGCTCTGTTCTCATCAGACCCCACCTGGAGTCCTGGGTGCAGTTCTGGAGCCCCCAGCACAGGAAGGACGTGGAAGTGTTGGAGAGGGTCCAGAGGAGGCCACCAAGATGCTGAGAGGGCTGCAGCAGCTCTGCTGTGAGGACAGGCTGAGAGAGTTGGGGCTCTGCAGCCTGGAGAAAAGAAAGTTTCCAGCAGACCTTAGAGTAGCCTTCCAGTATCTGAAGGGGTCCTACAGGAAGGCTGGGGAGGGACTATTGACAAGGTCTGGGAATGACAGGACAAGGGGCAATGGGTTTGAAGTGGCAGAGGGGAGATTTATAGTGGATGTTAGGAGGAAGTTGTTTGGAGTGAGGGTGGTGAGACACTGGCACAGGTTGCCCAGGGAGGTTGTGGCTGCTCCCTCCCTGGAGGTGTTGAAGACCAGGTTGGAGGAGGCCTTGAGTGAGCTATGCTAGTGGGAGGTGTCCCTGCCTATGGCAGGGGATTGGAACTAGATGATCCTTGAGGTCCCTTCCAACCTTACCATTTTATGATTCTATATTTTAAAAGTTGCTGGTAAAGTTGTGCTTATTTTGGCAGTTTCATATCTAAATGCTTCTTTGCTGTTAACACAAAGGTGCTGATGGGAAGTTTCTTTTGGCAGGTGCTGCTTTCTGGGGTGATTGTGATGCGTCCAGAAGATCCACTCACATTTTTAGAAGAAAAGCTCAGAGAGATAATGGAGAAGGGGCTGGATGCTGTTGTATGGTACATACTAGAGGACTCTGTGTGTGTGGTTTATAATATTGAATTTGGACTTTTAGAACATGCTAATAACAGAGCAGCTGCCATGTAGGTTGTGAGTCAAATGTTAACATTGCTTACTTTTCCCCAAATATTATTGGCATGTAATACTGCAAATGCAATAGGACAATATCTTCTGAAATTGTTTTTAATATTTTTCTTCAGATATCTGTGGGGTTTGGGTTTTGTTTAGTTAATATATTAAATCCATGTATTTGTGGTAATCCAAACTGGGGTAGTGCTACTTCTGCCTCCATTGCTGTCTGTGGTCTATTTACCTCTATGAATGAGTGATGTAGCCTTCAAGTACTGAATCTTTAAATCTAGCCCTTCTTATTTTTTTCTCTGTGTGTTCTTTCATCCTCTGTGTGAAGTCATCACAGGATTTAGTTGTATTTCTTTTTCTTTTAAAGGTATATGTGTATTGACTTGTCTTTACACCCAGAATTGAAGAGGATTTCAGAAACTTGCCTGAGGGCTTTTTTTGGACTAGATGGTGAACAACTGGTAAAAATCATTTAACATATATATTACCTGTGTGCTATGAACAGGTCTTTTAATGCAGAATACACGCACTCTGGTTTGAAGTTGTCTTGTGTTACTGTTCTATAACTAATGTGAAGAATATTATACTTTGTATTTCTTTCTGTTCATACGGATTTGTATCCAAAAAACTAATCAGAGGTGAGCATAGGATCTGGGGGTATGGTAGGGAACAAGTAGTTCCTGTTTCATATTTGGTCCTAATTTAAAAAAAGAATCCCACATAAATAGGAATCTAGCATGTGGGGTGTTTTTTTTGTTTGTTTGGTTTTTGTTTTTTTATTTTATTTTATTTTTTTTCCTGCATTAGTTTTACTTTGATTGAGTCCTAAAATTACACTTGAACTGATAAATCTTGGAAAGTGCTGTCAATGCTGACAGTTAATAGTTTGAGGTCAAATGCATTATTATACATAAAACAACAAGAAGGTAAACATTTTGGGCTACCTGTTCCATAAAAGTCACTTCCGGGGGAAAAAGAAACCAGACTGTTATTTTAAAACATTCAGAGAAGGGACAATGGGTTTAAACTGGCAGAGGGGAGATTTAGAGTAGATGTCAGGAGGAAGTTCTTTCCAGTGAGGGTGGTGAGACACTGGCACAGGTTGCCCAGGGAGGTTGTGGCTGCTCTTTCCCTGGAAGTGTGGAAGGCCAGGTTGGAGGAGGCCTTCAGTGCCCTGTACTAGTGGGAGGTGTCCCTGCCTGTGGCAGGGGGTTGGAACTGGGTGATCCTTGAGGTCCCTTCCAACCTTACCATTCTATGATTCTATAAATTCCTGACTGAAAAATAGTCTCTTTGTATGTGATCAGAACTTTACATATGATCCTTGTCCTATCAGAGCAGCTCTGAGAACAGCCTGGCCTTAGAGTGGCCTTCTTGTATCTGAAAGGGGCCTGCAGCAAGGCTGGGGAGGGACTATTTACGAGGTCTTGTAATGACAGGATGAGGGGCAATGGGTTTAAACTGGCAGAGGGGAGATTTAGACTGGATGTTAGGAGGAAGTTGTGTGCAGTGAGGGTGGTGAGACACTGGAATAGGTTGCCCAGAGAGGTTGTGGCTGCTCCCTCCCTGGAGGTGTTGAAGGCCAGGTTGGACGAGGCCTTGAGTGAGCTGTACTAGTGGGAGGTGTCCCTGCCTGTGGTAGGGGGTTGGAACTAGATGATCTTTGAGGTCCCTTCCAAGCTTGATGATTCTAGGATTCCAACCTATATGATTCTATAAGGATCAAGTTATTGCATGCCCATGCAAGGAAGCACTCTAAGCAATTTAGCCAGTAAGCTGGCAACCAGTGTGACCAGATTTTTCTCTTGGTTACCTCTGTGTAAGTGTTTTAGTTTTGTGGTTTTTTAGTACCTCTGTACTGTGAGTTTACTACAATTTTATTTCATCTGCTTCCTCTTTTACCAACCACTCAAATATTATATTAATCAGTCTGACAGTGGAATGGATGATACTATGGAATGGGTGATTCTGTGGAGAATTGTGCACGTGTTGCAGTCATAGATTTTCTTAGGAGTAAGAACAATAAACGAGATAAACTCCAGTATATTCTGAGGCCAAATTGCCATTTTAACATTCAAAGGACCGTATTTTTCTTTCACAGGGATATTATTAGCCCATAATTTTACATATTTTTTTTGTTTTGTAGAAGCTTAAACAGGCTTATTAATACAGCTAGGAGTTAGAATCTTGTGCTAAAGGGTTTGCATAACAATAGGTCATGAAAAGAATTTTGCCAAGTGTTTTTTTTAATATGCTAAACTGCTGGGTAGAGCTGATTGATGAAAGAGTGGATACAATGGGTGAAAGACTGAATTTCAGTTATTGAGCTTTCCCTGAAGCACACAGATTAGTTCTGTTTGCATGGAAAATGTAGCTTTTAAAATTTAAGTTCTGTGTGTAAAAACAGAAGTGTAATTTGGTAACCAAGTACTTCTAACTCGACACAGAACCGATCACGTCTTCAAAACAGATGCTTTAATTTGCACCAATCAACATGGAAAATACAAGATCTCATCTGTTTGATTTTTAAATAATACAGCACAGTTTTGTGTACTAATGTCATAAATTGTTTGTTTAGATGACTGAAGAATTATGTGCCAAAGCATGGAACTTTTACAGCAGAAGCTTAATGAAGTCGTGTTTAGCGTAAGTATATTTTACTTACAGCTCAGAACATCCTAGGGAAAATCTTTTACCAAAAGAATATTTGTGTAGTTCCTTTTTGGGAGGAAAAAACCTTTTCCTGTTAATAGAACAATGTGAAGAGACACTGCAAACTTCGATTTGGCTTTATTTTTGTTCAGCAATGTTTTCTTGTGTTAAAATTAGTCAGTTCTGAGTTTCTGCCTGTTCCAGACCTGAAAAAAATCCTTTGTAATCATCTCTGTTTGCCAGGAGCACGGTAGGATACTCAAGAATAAAATGATAATTTGTATTTAGGTCTGAAAGTAACAGATCTGTGTTCTTTTCTGCTCTTGATTTACTTTATGCCTGGGATTAGGTAACTCATACTTGATGTAATCCAATTTTTCCTTTAAAAATACAGGTGTCTTATAAAATCTGGTAGTTACCATAGATAAATATGTTCACTGATGTCTTTGGTATAAGCATGTGTATCATGATTTAACAAGTCTCCATTTAGGGTAGGGGAGGTTGAGCTATATCCTTTTGAAACATATGCAGTGCTAATTATAAGAGGTATAATTTAGATAAGTTTGGGCTATTTTATTTGAAAAGCATGTAGTGGAGGGAGTAACTAATTACTGTGAGATGATATTTTAAAAAAATATTAATATAGTTTATTAATATTAAATATTCAGAACTCGCGTCACCCCCATCACCAATTTAATAACAATAACAGGTTCTAGGCATCATTTATGGAAACTATATAGAGGTTATTATAGAATCCAGGAATAACTAGTAAATATATAGATTAATTGAACACAAACTGGCAGAGGTTGCTGCAGTCAGTGTACCACTTGCGGTCAGTACTCCGCTTGCTCACTAGATGAATGCAAGGAGCTCCTTTCTGCTTATGGCAGAAGGCAATTAATGATTACAAGAGGCTTTAAGTATTTACTCACAAAAAATATTATCTGACAGTACCCAAAGCTCGTGGTGGGGTTACTGTCAGTAGCTGTTAGAGGCTTTGGAGTTTCCCCAGGCTTCCGGGTGCTGGAGAAAGGAGACAGACGATCTCTGACCTGTTCCTGGCTCTCTGGATGATCTGTGTTATCTCCAGGGCTTCTGTCTGGGCAGAAGGCTTCCAGGTATAGGCAGGATGTCTTGTGATGTGCAGTCTTGGCACGGATAGAGCAGTACAATAGTGGAGCACAGGTATAATAGCAGACACACCCTGTAATGGCAATGCGCACGCTGTGCTCCCTGCCCATCTCTGTCTATCCATACAGCCTGAGACCAATGGGCCTTTGGACACAGGATAGCCAATCCAATGGCAGTTAGCCAAGATTGACCGTATTGGGTGAAGCCATAGGCTTGCTTTACCCTTTTTAGGGCAGAACACAGCCTTGCACAAGGCGACCCTGTGCACCTTGTTTACCGCAGGGTCTGGGCAGGTCACAGACCCCAGATTTAGTGGCTCCAGGTTCTTTGTCCTTTTTCCTGCAGTTGCTCTCCCCAAAACAGAAAGAGGGAGAGCAGAAAAACATGGCTGGGCAAGCCAGGACATGCATAAGCCTGATTTGGCCTGCTTAGGCCTATCACGACAAAGCATGCAGTGCAATTTGTAAGAGGTACAACTCTGTAGAGAGCTCTGGTGTAAATCCCTAAGAGTCTCAGGATTGGTAGGGGAGTGAAGATTTTCAAGCTGCACGGTGGTCAGCCTGGGTGAAACATACATCTAGACTGGTTTTAGTCATCTTAAAAATCACAGGTGTAGAGACATGACAGTTTCTGCAAGTATCTGATTTCAGTACTACATAATCGTTTCTACTTCAAATATTTTCCTAACACCTGAGCCTTCCTTGCTACAAGGGAAACTGTTTCTATTTTCCTATTTGTCTGATACACCAGGGACACAGCAGATTGCTCTTTTTTCCTTTACAGCAGCATTTTGAAGATTGTCTGAGCTGTTTTGTTTAATTATCACAGAAGCTCATCTGGACCACTGGAATGTTCCATTCATAGTTGCTCCCAACTATATGATTTTTTTTTTTTTAAATTTGAGATGACATACTTTGGCAAATAAAAGTAGTCATGTAAAGTCTAATTTATTCAGTGGTCTTTTCAGCAAACTAGATACAGAGAGAGAGTATATTCATAGAATCATAGAATGGTAAGGTTGGAAGGGACTTCAAAAATCACCTAGTTCCAACCCCCTGCCATAGGCAGGGACACCTCCCACTAGTACAGCTCACTCAATTCAATGTGTATCTTAACAATTTCAACCTTTGTTAAAAATCCCATTACTCTTCTAAGTATCAAAAATTAATTAGATCAAGAACAAAAACATTCTTTCAAATTAATCACTGCTATATTAAAATACAAGGTCTTGTAATGACAGGATGAGGGGCAATGGGTTTAAACTGACAGAGGGGAGCTTGAAACTGGATGTTAGGAGGAAGTTGTTTGCAGTGAGGGTGGTGAGACACTGGCACAGGTTCCCCAGGGAGGTTGTGGCTGTTCCCTCCCTGGAGGGGTTGAAGGCCCGGGTGGAGGAGGCCTTGAGTGAGCTGTACTAGTGGGAGGTGTCCCTGCCTATGGCAGGGGGTTGGAACTAGGTGATTTTTGAAGTCCCTTCCAACCTTACCATTCTGTGATTCTATGATTCTATATTGCTGAGCTTGACTCATTTGTATTTTACAGCAGACTGCAGAGTTTTATACATTTTTACCTCCTTCAGGTTGTGAGCCATTTAAAATAACACATTCTGGTTTAAAATGCAGAGGATGGATCAGATACAGTGTGCTGAGAAAGAACAAAAGGAAAAGGTTAAAGCAGCAGGTGGCTGTAGCAGAGATCCATTATAACATCCGAATATTGAGACTAATTGTACAGAAGTGGAGCACATGGGTGCAGATTCACAAGGAAAAAGTGGCATGTAAGTCTGTATACCTGCTTTGCACAAGCCAAAAGCTACCTTATGTAAACCAAATGTTGTACAAATTAAATGTGCATAGTCCAACTATGTATTTCAATCTCTTTTTGCAGGGTGTTATTCACTGGGTGGCCTTTGGCAGCTGTTTTACTCTTCTTAGTACATTTAACACTGGTGTAACACTTTGCACTTCACTGAGTTTATTCTCGGGACTTTTACCTTCTCTGCCATCCAAAGTGTTATCAGAGCTCTGTTATGTTATTTCACTGAGCTCTGTGTACACAAAGCGGTTCCAAGCTCTGGGAGATTTTGGGGTAGATCAAAGTGTAGATCAGTACTGTCTTATACATAACTGATAAACTGGAAATATGTCATGTTTATACCTTGCCTGCTAACTGGAAATCTTACTGCAATGGTCTTAATCATAGCTATTGCAAAAAGTTGTATTTGCTTACAGAGATCAGACTGAATAGCTATTTGGTTGCAATCCAACTTAAGAGACAGGAATTCACCTAAAGTATTGACATGACACACTTGCTTTTGCTCCTGGCCCTCACATGGGTTATAATTCTGTGCATTTTCAGTGGCAATGAAGAGAGTACAACAGATCTTCAACCAAGGATATTTAAATGCTGTTTTGAAGGCTTGGCATGCAGAGGCCCACAGGTCTTTGGAAACAAAAGCCTACTTTGAGGTATGTGGCATAACGCTGAAAACATAGTAAGCTCAGTGGTTAATTCATTCCAACTCTTAGGGAAAACAGGTCTATCGATATTAAATGAAGCATTTTAGTGTACTAGTACTATACTACTACTTAGTACTTACAGTGCTGTGGGAAGCATGTAATTCCCTCTATATTCTGCAAGAAAATATTTAGTCTTACCTTGAGCAGCAAAAAGGGTTGACTGTTGGATATGATCAGTGATCTAGGTGGCTAATGTCATAGGGGAAGTGTTGGTGGAAATGGCACCTCTGTATCCCTGACACCACAATCCATTCCTATAGAATGAGGAGGAGCCTCAGTAACTTCATCTCTTCCCCAGAATTGTAGGGTAAGCAAAATTTTGATCACCTGAGGATGGGAAATGTGTGACTAGCCCAGTATGCCCCACTGCCAGCAGCACTGTCTAGTCTCACTGTGAGAAAATGGCCTTTTCTCATTCCTGGAAGGATTGTTCAACCAAGGAAGAGAATACCATAACATGGTGGGATGCTTAGGCAGATACCATGTGGGGAAGAGGAGAAATGGGAGCTGTGAGACACAGCAGCTGCTAATATCATGTGGATTCCAAAAACCAAGCTCATACAGATAAAGCTTTCCCACTGTTTGGCTCCTTGCCCTTCCTCTGCTGTAGGGTGCTCAGAATGAACACCAGCTGTGGACAATTTATCAATTCATAGAATCACAGAATCATAGAATGGTAAGATTGGAAGGGCTCTCAAAGATCATCTAGTTCCACCCCCCTGCCCTAGGCAGGGACACCTCCCACTAGTACAGCTCACTCAAGGCCTCCTCCAACCTGGCCTTGAACACCTCCAGAGAGGGCGCAGCCACAACCTCCCTGGGCAACCTGTGTCAGTGTCTCACCGCCCTCACTGGAAAGAACTTCCTCCTAACATCCAGTTAGGAGGAAGTTCCTAAGTGGAACTAACTTCCTCCTAACATCCAGACCTTGAGTGAACTGTACTAGTGGGAGGTGTCCTTGCCTATGGCAGGGGGTTGGAACTAGATGATCTTTGAAATCCCTTCCAGCCTTACCATTCTATGATTCTGTGATTATTCTCAGTAATAGCAGTTAGAGATGTTCAGAGATGTGTAGCTATATGAGGAGTTGAAAGTTCCCACTTAAGTTTAGCAAATGTAATTTCATTTTTGAGTGTTTGGATGTAAGCAAGATAAAATGACTTCTCTTGTACTATCTCTTTCAGAGTTTGGCAAAGGAAAGCCAGACAGGCTGTTTTGAAACAAATGACCTTACTGTCAGACATAAGTCATCCAATTTAGCAGAGGAAGCCTTATTACAGGTTTGTAATGGTGTTCTTTTTAATTTTTAAGGTGTATATTTCACATAAGTGGTATATATGGTGCTTTGTTGAAAAGGATGTGTTTGTACAGTCGAAAGGAAGGCTCCTGTTTCCGTTGATCACTCTGAGTCAGGTGGAGATGATAATGGCACATTTTCCTTCAGTGGCACCTGACCATGTTCTGCATATGGTGTCCTGACATCTGGGAGCTTCTCTGAGCTCAGATTGAAAGAGTGGGGCTTAAAAAAGAAAATCCAGAAATCTGTAAGATAGGCAGAGTGGAACTGTTGAGAGTGGTAAAGGGGTTTGTGTGCAGTTAATAGAAGCTCACAAACCAAGTGTCAGATGTGATAGAAAGCAATTTAATTTTCTTTAAAATGTAGGGAAGTGTGAGCTTTATTATGTGAGCATTGTCAAGCTCCTTAAGGCAGGAAAAAACTGCTGGACCATAAAGCAAGAGCAGAGGAAGCTCTGCAAGGACGCTGGGTAGGGAGAGATTTCCTTCCAAATGTTGGTATTCAATTTGTTTAAATGATTTTTTTTAAAAAAAATAATGCTTTATTCATTATTTTGGTATCTTTGGAAGATGTAACTTTAGAGAGTGAGAGCTTGCATGGTGTAGTGGAGGGGTAATTAATTAATGCAAGGTGATTTTAAAACATTAATATTCCTTATTAACATTCAATATTCAGAACTCTCACCACCCTGACCACTAATTTTAATAATAATTGGTTCTTCACATCAGTCATGGAAATTTTATACAGGTAATAACACAGGATCTAGAAATAGCTAGCAATAATATATAACATTAATTGAACTCATTTGAACTGGCAGAGAAGGTTGCTGCAGTCAGTGCACCGCTTGCGGTCAATACTCCGCTTGCCCACTAGGTGGACTCAAGGAGCTCCTTTCTGCTGCTGGCAGAAGGCAATGGTGAGTTACAAGAGGCTTGAAGTA
>VWYK01074265.1:0-12054 GCA_013399775.1 Semnornis frantzii
CTTGTTCAGCAGTAGCTGAAACACTAGTTTGCTGTCTACGGTACTGCAGAACACAGCATGACAAAGACCCTTGAGGAGAATTCACTCCGGCTCAGCCAAACCCAATACAGAAAATTAAGCTGCAGTAAAAGTGAAGTTCAAACAATGAAAAAAAAACAAACAAACCATAGAGATCACCATATTTTAAATACCCACTTCCTTTCTCTTCCTATCAATTATAGTCTTGCAACTACACAGGAAATGCTCTGGAGCTAACTGAAAGCTGAGCAAAAGTTAATGGTTATAGCATTCAACTAACCAAGGTAGTCAGCCTCATGTATTGCTTTTCAGATGTGTTGACTGTACACCCTTTGACGGAAGTGGAGGCAGCTGTTTAAATTTGTGAAAGTTTGGATTAAAACCTATACTGTCATAAAAGCATTTGGCCACATACTTCAAATGACAAACCAAAAAATCACAGATCCTTAATTTGGTCATTGGGCAAGCAATTTGTGAATTTGTATTCATTCTCAGCTATGAAGAAGAGATGTCTCAATCTCTATCATCACCAGAGTAGCTTTCTGTTCCTCCACACAGGGCTGGGAATGCCTTGGCAGAATCAAGATTGATATAAGAAAGTGATAAATATTGAGATGAAAGCAATAGGACACAGGTAAAAAAGCTCCCCTGCAGGTAAAAGAAAATTCATACATTTAATAAAAGAACATGCTGAGGTAATTTCTGTCAACTCAGAGCAGTTGCCTGCTGACTGTATCACAAGGAATGTGTGAGCTAACATCTGAGTGCTTTATGAATCAAGCCTCCTTCCTAGCCAGTCAGCTGGCTACAGAGATCCAAGTCCACATCCTGCTTTAGAGTTTACACAACAGCAATAGCCACAGCAGAAGCATGTATAAGGGTAAATTGAGCACAAAAAACCCTGTACATAGCAATCAGGCCAGTCCTTGGCCTCCCAGAGTCTGCTGCAGCACATATCTCATCACTTTGGCTGTTGGAATATTATAGGTGCCTGTTCTGAAAGCTTTGCTGTAATCAAGGTGAAGAACAGCAGCTGCTCCTCATTGTCCTAGGCATTAGACCATTTTTTCCCCTCATTGGAGTAAGGTCCATCTTAAAAAGGGAACATGAGAGTAATTTTTTTGCAATTTTACTACTGGGAAAAAATCAAAATCACTTAGGCACAGAGTTGTGATACTAGCGTGCTCTCCCACTCCTTCACAGAACCAAAAACTTCACTCTAAAACTTGCTGCTAAAGCCTCTGCCCAGATGTTAGCATGGTCCAGCTGCTGCCTGGATGCTGATCATCTCTTTCTCTGCTACCCTGTGCCCTCGCAGAAGCCTCAGATCTCCAAAATGCTGTGCAGTGCTCAGAGACATGGCATGTTTCTGAGTCTGAAGGAAGACAGGGCTTTTTAAGAAGGAATTCACTTGGAGTTTGTCAAGAGCTCAGCCACTTCCACCATCTTAACCACTCCGATGGTAGATCTGGCAATGGTATTTTCCCGTCTCGAAGGTTTCCTTCCCAAGACATTGCTGAGGCCATAAGTAACATAGTTATTGAAAACAACTGTGAAGAATTGCCATAAAAATGTTTCAGAAGCTGAAAAATAGTGAAATTGCATTCTGCCATTTCTCTGTGCAGAGATAGAAACTGTCAATAAGCATTCTGGAAGAAAGCATGGCCAAAAGTATCACATGCTTCTTTAAAAAGCTCCCAGGAGGTGGCTCAGCAGTACTGAATCACCAGCAGCAGTGGGGAACTTTTTTTTTTTTTTTCTCCCCCTTTTTTTTTTTTTCCCCCCATAAGTCTATTTTAATCCCCATTAGGTTTTCTGGGGCTCCAAAAACTCGTGTGTCAGCACAGAGGGTGCAAGAGATATTTTGGGGGTGAAAGAAGGGGAAAGGAAAAAAATGTGAAGTCTAGCCATTCTGCTGTTGGCAAAGCCTCCATATCCTGGGGTTGTGTCAGGCAGGAGAGATGCTGGAAGAGATGTGGTGGTTCACTCCAGTTATAAGAGTCGTGGTTGCTTCCAGTCACGAAAATTAAATGTTTGTGAATAGATACTGAGTTATCTAAATAATTTTAATTCCAACTGCATCATCTCTCTGCTTCCCCCCCCCCATCTCTTCCCTGAAATATTTGAGTCCTTCTGCTTTTTGACTTGTGGCAGTGTATGTTTTGGAAGCACTTCAGAGTGCTGGGGGCAATTTGCCATGTTCCCAGTGAGGCTGGAACTTCAACTTTTTAAAATTAATTACAAATACGTGCTGATTGAGGTAAACACACAAGCTGTCAGCAATCACTAACAACTATCTTTTGCACATCAGCCACTTATAAGGGCAAGTGTGTTATAAACTGGTCTCCTAAAAACTCTAATTAATTTTCCTCTCTTGCCCTTTGCAAGGCCCTTCAAGGGAAGTCAGCTCCACTGAGCAGGGTATGGCCTCCTGGGTAGCCTGGATAACTCTTTGAGGATTATATGCAGAGACAGAGGAATCAAACAGGGCAAAGACAGCATCAGTTGCTAGTCACATGCCTGCTCTTCTTCTGGCCCAAAGAATATAAAGCCATAACTCTTCGTCATTTTTTTCTCTTCGGTTTTATTTAAAATGCCCTGAGCCAAAGTAAGATTGTGTAGTCAACCCCTTCTCCCCTAAATACAGTAAAGAGTAGTGAATATTTTTGTTTTCAACTAAATTTTAGGCACTTCACAAGAATACTCCTAGTGTACTTCTTTTTCTGGTCTTTCAGAGAGGAAAAAGCATTTATCCACTCTCCAACGAGTTGGCATCATGATCTAGAGCATTGTGTTTCATCTACCCCTGGGGTGCCACCTGCTCTGCAGGCTGCGGGGCAGGGGGAACTGCAAACACACCTTGCCTGAAGGGCAGCATTTGCCATGCGTGAGGACCAAAGTTCCTCACACCTTTGGGACAGGCCACTATGGCTACAGGGGTCCTCTCATGAGTGCTACCTGGCCACCTCGCCTGGCAGACAGCTTCCCTGGGATCACAGCCTGGGCCTTGCCCTGCCCTAGTAAGGAAGGCACTGGCAGCATTTTGTGACAATTTTATCCAGTTGCTAGGCAGCTGGGTCCAAGGGACACAAATAGAGTGAAAACAAACTGCCCCAGGGGAAAACATCTGTGCTGCTCTGAGAAAGTACTCGCTCCTTCAGACCAATGTCTTCCTCTCCCCTCCTTGCTCAGACACAGAATTTTGTGGGGTGGTGCCAGTGTTTGACCCAGGACCCAAGTGAGGATGATGGCATGTGCCTTTCCTGCTCGAGAGGATGGCAGCCCACACCTGCCTGCAGAAGGCTGAGAGCTCAAACCTGTCTCTTCCAACCCACATAGCTGTGTCTGCGTCTCTGCAGGGCATCATTAAGCACTACTGGGGCCAGAGAGCAAAGCTGTGTTCTCTGGTCTCTGGTCTCTGGTCTCAGACTCAGGGCACACACTGCTGGGATGTAATTTCTGCTGCTCTGGATAGTTCAGTGTTCTATGGCAGAGTTCTCCCTGTCTGACCAGCAGGACTAACAAATCATACTTTTAAATAATGAAATACTTCCTCCACCATCCCTGACCTCTCAAAAGACTGTTTTGTTTCAGAGGAAAGCAGAGTAGCTCCAGCACAGGAGACTGAGCCACACCGCAGTGTCTCATATCCCAGTGGTTAGACAGAAAGAGAAGACCTAGCATCAAAACTCTTGAGCAATTCAAATAATATTCACCTTTCTCAAGTCCTCTTAGCCTTTCTGCTTCAGTTTTATGCCCAAACCAGAAACCTTCCATCATCCCGGAGCTAACCTGTGGAACCTTTAGAACGATGCAACATTGTCATGCAGTGTGCAAGAGTGGGATGTGCCATGCCACAGCAGGGCATTTTAGGACACAATACTGTGCAGTAAAACCATTTGTTGTACAAGAGAGAACAACAGAAGCCTTCAACTCCCTTGCACTACAACCCCCTTGGCCATCCAACAGTCGGTTGCCAGGACAGGCATCTCAGCATCTGCTTCAGCTTGAAGAGTGATCATCTGGTGCCACAGACAACGGATTTATCGTGACCAATTCCATTCATTTCCTAGAGGATATGCCAAGTGACTGAAATAGAAATGGGGTCAGAATTAATAAGGTAGCTCTCTGTCACCATATGTTCTTATGTTGATGGCTGGTTTATATATTTACCTGATAAATAGATTACTGCAAGTTTTAGCAGGGTACAGGTCAAGGAGAGCAGAGACAAAATCTGAGTGGCTGTTGTACAGAAACTGCCATCCTCACAGATTTCTTCTCCAGTGTGAAAGCATGCATAAATATTTCTCCCATTTCAGGAAGAGTTTGCTCATGTTACTGAAGAAAGGGAATTGAATGAGTTTGCAATCAGCTGCAGCCTCAGCTCAGATTTCTGCCCCAAGGTCAGCTGAATTCATGCCGCACAAGGTCATATATGCTATATTTTCTTGAACTGGGGTAAACAAATATTTGAGCATAAGAAACAGAGATTGGGAAGTGGAGAAGTGTCTATGAAAATACCACAATGGCAGTGAGGCGAGCTGGAGCCGCAAGCTCTGGGACATCTTTAGTACTGGCACCATAAGAGCTGTTTCAGTTTCTGATCTTTTTAGTAAGTCCAACTTTCTCTACAGCTCATGGGTAATACCTCTCCCACAGTGCTCTTTTAGAGAGATGTTATTCCTTCTCGAGGCAGGAAATGTCAAGCTTGTCAAAGCCAGCAAGAGTTACAGTAGAAAAATTTTGATTGAAAACAGGTGTGTGGCTGGCTGGCCAGCTGAAAAAGACTGACAGTGCAGTTTGCATAACCATAAGGAAAAGAAAATGAACACTGGATTGGGTGTGACACAATAATCCTGCAAGAAGGCAAGGAGTGATGGATCCTTCAGCTGCTCCCATCGCAGTCTGCAAACGTTTCTTTGCAAGTGTGGCTTAACTGGGTGGCAATCCAGATTTTCTAGGGAGAAAATGTGCTGCTCCCTTCTGCCAGTGGGATGAAAGTGTTCAAATCACAAACAGTTGCAATGGCCATGGATTTAAAACCCAGGAACCAGAAGCAAAGTTTCCACCCCCGCCCTGAAGGATCTGAGAAGAGACCTGTTTGTCAGGAGACCTTTACACTGACTTACAATGGATGGGGCAAGTTCTTCTGGGAAAAGAAGACCATCTGTGTGCAGTTTCTGGGGATGTGATACTTCACTACTTCAGCCTAAAAAGACCTCCAGTAAAACCATTTAACCTGATTAGTCGCACACCTACAGACAGTATGGGAAATAAACTTTCTCGGTTGTGTGTAAAACTCTGCACCCAAGCTGGCCATATACTCTTCCAGGTGTGCCCTAGCGGGCAACTGTCTAATTTCTGTGTTGCCTAAAACCAGACCTCTACTTAGAAATAAAAAGCCTCTCATTGTGTCAAAGCCGATTTGAAGAGCTACATGCACAAAATGGCTTTGCTGGCAGGATTACAGTGATATGGCACCCCCAATGCCCCAAGGAGGATGGTGTGAGGGGTTGGGTAGGCAGTGGCTGGACCTCTCTTCTGCAGGTGCATGCAAGGATGTAGTCCACAGCACGGGAAAAATATGCCTGTGTAAAGTAAACATAGCCCCATCCTTATTTCCCTCGTGCTAGTTTAACACAGAACTGAGGGAAAAGTAACACACAAAAGAACTCTGAGTTGAGATAAAGAGTTGAGATGATAATAATACAATGCACAATTACCTTAGCCTATTTGCAGAAAAAGCACAGGAGAAAGTAGCAGCAAGCAGAAGCAAGAGAACTAAAAAGCTCAAGCCAGGGAGCTACTCCCCCATCCCTCCCCGTCCCACTGCCATGTCAGCAGAAGAGACCTAATACTTACAATCCGGAACCCAAAAGCAGCAACTGGAGCAGGAAGCCTCTCATGTTGCAATCTGATCTTCAAACCCCATAACGGTTTGCTGCAGCCAGCACTTCCATTTTGTCAGCTGGCTCAACAGCAGCATGGTATGAATAACAGCAGCACACACTCAACTTCACCTACGACACCTCCATAAACCGTAGGAAATTTCTCCAGCAAATGCCATTACCATGCAATACTCGGGGCCTAAGACAGCTCAAGAGGCACCAAACAAGATACCCCTGCCCTGGTTACAGTGGAAAGACACAGCTCATGATTTAAGCCCACTGAAAGTATGCTCTGCACCTCACGTGGGGTGGAAATCACTCCACTGCTGCTCAGAATTTAAATCTGCACCTTCCATGCTGGCAGCCTTTACTGCTGCGCTGCCAATGCCTCAGGATTTCATCTTCTCCAGAAGCCCCTGAAAAAGTGAACATTGCCAGCTTTTTTCTGTGAGTTTCAGCTTCTATGATTACAGAGATTGTCTAGAAAATGGCATTTGAGCAGGCCTTAAAGGTTCAGAAGGCAGAACAGAAATAAAGACCAACCCCAATTTATATTTTTATTTAAAAGTCTAAACTCTGTGGTTGATTTTAGTGGCCATAACTCATGACTTGTGAATGCTTTGATGTGTTGTTACTGCTCCTGCCATAGAAGAACCCTTTGGTGGCTTGATTTACAAGCAGGGATTTCCTTCCCTAATAAACGATTGAAAGTGTTCAGGCAATTAAGTCCCCAGAGCTGTTAATTTAGTAGTTTGTCTGATCACTAACAACCAACTCTTGAAGAACATTAGCACCAGACTAATACAAGAGTGAGAATTAGAGGTTTAAAGGTCTTTGAAGATGTAACATCAGCTTTCTAATGTTGCATTTTTAAGTGGTATTCCTTTTCTCTCTGTAGTCACTCTGCTCTTGGGCATCTCTTAGGTGCACAAAGAAGGGAAGGAGACATGGAAAACTACTGCTTCAGAGACATATTAAATAAACTAAGGTGTTTAAGGTCTTAATATAAAATATGTAATAGAAATGTTTTTCTACCTATACATGCATTTTTTACATACATAAGACAGCTTATATACAAGGCTTCAATAACAACCCCGAGTAATGAGGCAATTGGTCCCCTAAAAGTACTGACAGACAACTTGTGATTCACCACGCATGGATTATCCAGTTTCACAGTTAACTGGGAAAAGGCACTGATGCCCCGCGCCTGCTCTTCACAATTGCCTGTAGTCACAAAAGGAAATTTTTATTTCTCCAGCTAATCAGTAAGATGTTTGGCTTGAAAAGGGGCTTCATGGATCCCTGAAGGAAATAACATAGACAGGTGTTGTGTGCGTGTGTGCCCATGTGGGGAATCTGGGCTTGGTGGCTGTAAGGAGAGTCTTGTGCGGCCACGCTCACTGCAAGCAGGGAACCAGCCATTGTAGGTGCTCTCTATCAACAAACTCCTTCATACCAAAGACACTATCCAAGCTGAATCACTTGTTTTGCCTCTAAATGGAAACCAGTCTTCTAAATTCTAAATATCAATTAAGTGGCTGGGTCAAGCAGGCAACAGTGAATGCAGAACTCTCAGAAATATGCCATTTTTTTCCAGTCAGTCCCTTTGCTGTGTAGGTTGGTGAAGCCTCTACAATGTTGTTGATCTTCTTGAAACAAGGAACCAGCTGTTCCTGGTATCCACCCATACAGCTGAAAGATGATCTGCACCCCGAAGGTATTTGCTGCTTATTTCCATACTTTTAGCTTTCATCCTGCATATACATTGCAGATGTAGATTTGTTCTCAGTCAGATTTGCATTAGGCAGCAAACCAAAAATATTCCAAGCATTTTTGCCTCTTCCTGTTTTCTCTCTTAACTTCTAGTCTCTGCAAACCTCAGATACCCTGGGTATCTGTACACTGTACACTGAAGGCAAACACCTTTCAGCTTCAGTTAAAATTATGTTTAAAAATCAGAGCTCAGTCTCTCCCGTTGAAAGGCAGCTTTAGGGCAAGTAGCATCAATTTAAATGATTTATCAAGGTACGATGCAAATCTAGAGGGCCTTCAGTGCTCCTGAGGCTAAATTTAGACATCAGCTACGTTTGGCACTGATAGTGCACAATGTCCTCCTCTGATCCAGTTGGCCTTGCCTGCTGTAGTAAGAGAGTGACGTGCTCATCAGTGGTTGTAACTCCAGGAGTCTGGCAATGGCCCCCTGACCCTAGGGGATCTGCTCTGCAGATCACCTAGAAAGCTGCAAATCTAACTTCTGGTGGGACATTGTCAGAGAAGAGATCTTGTGTCATCTTCAGGCATGAGACGGGCTATTCAGCTGTTTTTACAAAATAAGCACAAAACAATAGATCCATGAGTAGAAAGTGAATCTAAAAGAGGCTATGAGGCTGGTCCCTGGTGTGTGCTGTGGCGGACATTCGGAGGTGCTGCCTCACTTTTTGCCAACGATCAGCACAAGCACAGGTGAAAAGCCGGATCTGTCTTCCCTAGGAGGTGCAAGGTGCAATAAGCCCCAGTTTTCTAAATGCAGAATTCACCAGCTGCCTGCATAAATACAGCTGAGAGGCTCTTTGTTATTGTCCTTGCTGAAAGCTGGGAAGCCCTTCCCCAGAAAAGGGTCACCAGGTATGCAGAGACAGGATGTGTCCTGTCCCCCATTGATCCTGATTGCATTATATATGTGTCCTGAAAGAGTCATGGGGTACAGAGAGCTCTGTTTTGGATGTGTTTGGCAACTGAGAAGGCTTTTTCTCTTCATTAGTGTGTTTTGAATACATGTCTCTCCATATACTGTACTGAGAATTACTTGCTCCATCAAACGATTTGATTGCATACCAGTGAGTGCCACCTCTAAAGGACACCTCCATTTGTGAAATGATTTCACACTACTGATGGCAAACTGACCATCCATGATCTTCTACTGTGGGAAGCAATCCTGTGCCAGACCCAACATGAAGCCTAGTAAAGTGGGGACATTTATTCCACTTCTAACCCATGCCATCATGCAGCATCCACAATGACTTCTTTGCCACCATCTCAAATGACTTAAAAAGGTTTACTTCTTGCACTTCCCACCATGAGGTTGCCAGGTGACTTCATCTCATGCTTTTTTCAGGTTTTCAGGAGGTTAAAATGAGGCTTTGAGTTATGTGCCAGTGTTCAGCCTGAGGTGGGTGTTACCATTTGATAGTCCTGCCTTTACTGGAAGTCTCAGAACAGAAGTTTTGATACACTTTCCATTATCAAGAGAATATCTGAAGGATTTCAGTACAGAAAAGCTCTTTGAAATAACATCAATGCTGGACAAAATGGCATCCTGTAAGAACAAAATTTGCCAGTTAATTCATTAGGGTACGGTTCAGTCACCTCTTTGGCTCTTCACAGCAAGTGGGCTGGGAGTAATTTGGGAAGGGAAACTTTGCTGTCTCTTGTCTCACTGAGGCTGAGATGGGCCACAACAAGCATGAGCACATGGTCTTTACCATGGTTACTACAACCCACTTTTGCCACAAGGTAATTTTGTATTTCTATTTTCATTTTCTATTTCTAAAAAAAAAAATAGCCATGGTCTTTATCTAGCTGAGCCTCAAAACATGACAACAAATGTCAACATTTCTGTCCTTAGGCTCCTATGAGCCATAGATACACATGACCAATATCCCTGTAGGACAACCTGCAAGGGCATCTTGAAGTAAAGCAAGTGATCTGAGGTCACGCCAAATCTGCATGTGAAAACTTGAGCAGAAGTACCCTGCAGCAATGCTCTGATCAGCAGCTTGGCTGACAGCAGCTCCTACCCCAGGTCTCCCCTTCAGCACTGGAGCAGGAGGAGGACCTTCAGGTTGAAAGACCAGCCCTGCTGCCAAAAGAGACAGCAAAGAGATCTGCTCTGGAAACAGTGTGACAGATGGAGCTGGCCTCAACCCTCTGAGGTTTCCTGAAAGATAAAAACGCTGGCAGATTTTCAGTGTTTCGATTGTGTTATCAAGGGTGAGCATCTCTAAACCCCAATTTCTTGAATTTAAGAATATGCATATATCTTTCTTTGTGTCTTGTTGACACTCGGAGTCCTCCAAGACTGCACACACCCCTTCCCTACAACTAGCACTAATTCTGAGCCCTTCTGTCTCTTGCGATGACTTGACACAGTAAGAAAATACATGTTACACAAAAAATGGATCAGCTACAGGTAAGGTTTTTTGAACTGAGCACATTTTGCAGGTAGCTGGTTGCAAGAGCTGAGGTTTTTGAACCCAAGAATGACTTTAAACTTGGCAGAAGAAACTTGAAGCCTATAATTTTTTTAAATGGTGGAGCACTGGATCAATTAAAAATTTTTCGGTGTATCTCTCCAGTAACTTGTTTATGTGTTGTATGCTTTTCTTCTCTCTTTAACTAGGTTATAATTACTCTGTTTACAATGCTATGTGTATTGAATGTACTTGCACCTCTTGCCCACTCTTCTTGAGTTATTCTGGCAGCTCAAATATGGTTCTACCTTACCTCAGGAAAGTCACTACCCTTACTAAGCCTGGTTTAAAGTCATTCAGCACTGCACAGGAAGCTCAGTGACATAAACAGAGCAGGGAATTGAGCAGTATTACCTGTGTGTCAGGAAGGTGCTGGAACTGTTGGATTCTGCTTTGCTGCCTTTCTTCTTTTCAGACTACATTGTGAAATACATCGGCTCCATCTTGAGGTAGTGGGAAGCCCTGAAATCTCAGAGCTTCCCCTTTAGTGGGCAGGAACCTACTTTGCTCCCCCAGTGGTCAGAGTGTCTTGACTCTCATTTCTGCAGGATACCTGAGGATATCGGTGAATATGGTGCTGGCACAGAAGTCAAGACATTACAGGTGCTGGCTATCATAGAACCTTTGAATGCTAGATGTTGGAAGGCACCTCCCATCTATGTCGGAGCCCCTGTGTTTTGGTTGGGTGCTTGTCAGGCTGGGATGCATGTTGTAGAAGCACCCAGAGAGCCTGAGTTCTGGTCCATGTGGTCTGTGGGCAGGTGATGTTATGAAGAAGCTGGACAGGGGACAGGGTCAGTGGGCATTGCAGGTTGTGTGAGGCAGCATGGCTGAGTATTTGCTTCGAGGCTCCCTGTGATGGACAGAGCAAGGAAACTGCTTCTGAAACACTGAGTGTAATACATCCTACAAAAACATTTTTTTTAATTGGAAATTTAATATTTTCTTCCCTAAATAATTCTACTGCCTGGCCAAAAATACTGTCTAAAATTAGTTTCCTTGGATAAAGACATTTTTGTCGTATTTGGTACATTCCTATCCAAATACTGAAAGTCAGCTATTTGGGCTGGGTCACGGAGGCCAATCTGTTTGTAACTATACTGATATGGCATTGTTAGTTCTAAAATTAATAGCTTTTTTTATCTGTCTACATCCTATGCTCATATTTTCCATAGTAAGAGAGTGCCAGAGGAAGCATTATAAAGGCTATATAATTAAAAGCAGAAGCGCCTCCCAGTGAGCTTGACAGTAAATGCTAATGGCATGCCTAGCAAAAGCAGAGCCCAGGGGGACTCACCACAAATGAAGTAGGAAGGACTCATTGCTCCTGCTTTTGTGGGTTTTAACTGAATCTGTACAGTCAAGAGGAGTCAAGATTAGGATTCTTTTTTTTCAGGTTGTTTGTAACATGCCATGCAACTGTGGTCACTGTCTGCTGGGTAAAACCTGTGAGACTGAGTTCAGAAGCCGCTCCTGATGCTGTTGTTTGTTATCATGTAACTTTCCTTACCGTGACTGTGTAGTAGTCCAACACTTGAGTAGCAGTGTGTTGACATCTTAGATAATCAGAGGGTCTACCCCACTCAAGGCTGAAAACTATGTACTCAACTCCATCCCTGAAATGTTTATACACCAATGCACACAGCATGGGGAATAAACTGGAGGAGAGAGAAATCCATGTGTGGTCACGGGGTTACGACCTGGTGGCAATTACAGAGACATGGTGGGACTGCTTACATGACTGGAATGTGGTCATGGATGGCTATGTCCTTTTTAGGAAAGACAGGTCAGCAAGGTGAGGTGGTGGAGTTGCTCCAAGTTGAGGTGAGGGAGCAGCTAGAATGTCTTGAGTTCTGTTCAGGGGCGGGTGAGAAATTGTGGGTGCGAATTAAGGGACA
>VWYK01074267.1:8231-26287 GCA_013399775.1 Semnornis frantzii
TATTAATAAATTTCATAATTTTGAAAACTTTTTTGAGAGTTGTTTTTTTTTGAGGTGTGTGGCTCGAGTGTAGCCTCAAGTATGCTTTTCAGCTCAGACTACGTGTGATTTGGAAAAGTGTAAAATACAGGATTTATCTCTTTTAGATCTTTACTGAAAAATAATTAAGTTGATGTTAGTATTTCCATTCCGTAAGTAGACAAAATACAACAGTCTTATATTTAATAAAACTCAACCTTCACATTACTTAATTTAAAACCTCAGAATCTCAATGGGGGGGGGGAAGTTAGAGAAATACTGCTAGTCGCAGCTGGGGGGAAACAAAACCTGGAAAATGTCTCTGCCATATTTTGAGAGTTTGTTTTTTTTTAAAAAAAATAAAGGAAATAATTCAGAATTTTGCTGCATTTGTTTACAATACCATACTAAACAGACTCTTCAGTTACACTAGGGACTGAGAGCACATTGTTCTAGGCACTTCATGGACAATGAAAGATCCTCTTTGCCTGCAGAAATGTATTTCTGTGCTTTGCCTTTCAGTGATATTTAAGATAGTGTGACTTTAAATATTTCCAGATTATTACAAGAATGTGTTGTTGTATGTTTTATAGAATGTAGTTTGTAGAGTTTAAATTTCCCAGTTGCAATCTTGGCTTATCTAAAAACACAAATAGAGCATGATCAGCAATAATTTTTCCTGTCACTGCTGCTGGAGAAGACTGCTTTGTAATGCTTAAGGGTTTTTCAGCTTCTATACTCAATTCTCAGCCCTTCTTGAGGATACCAAATTTAAAAGAGCTCAAGATGAAGTCTGGGTAAGTGGAAACTGAAGAACAGCCACTTTAGTTCATTATCTATTGATCAGTCCGTGTGTCATCTTCATGGAGCTAGTGATCTGAATATGGAAGGCTCAATACTTAAGATTTCAGCCATAGGTATCCGATGAGAGGGAATCAGTTTTGCCTCTATCACCAATATTTCTGTGAAGGTTTGTCTCCTTTACTTTCTGAGAATAAGGAGTGTATATAACCATAAAATCACAAAGGCTGGAAAAACCCTGTAAGATTGTCAAGTCCCACCTTCTACCAAACATCTCCATGACCTCTAGACCATGTTCTGAAGTGCCGCATCTACCTGTTTTCTGAGCACCTCCAAGGATGGTGACTCCTCCACATCCCTGGGAAGCCCGTTCCAATATCTGACCATACTTCCAGTAAAGAAATTCTTCCTAATATGCTATCTAAACTTCCTCTGGTGTAACTTGAGGCCATTCCTCTTGTCCTGTTACTAGTTGCTTGGGAGAAGAGACCAACAGCAACCTCACCACTACCTGCTTTCAAGTAGCTATAGACAGCAATAATGTTGCACCTCAGCTTCCTCTTCTTCAGGCGAAGCAATCCCAGTTCCCTCAGCCTCTCCTCATAAGACATGGTCTCCAAACCCCAATGCCAGTGTAAGAGTTTTTAGCTTAAATACATCATATTTAAGAAATTTTTCTTCATCCTGTACCTCAGAGAAATAAACCCACAGCTACATTGTTGTTACTTCTGGTTTTATCTTTTACAATATTATCTCTGGATGAGTAATACAGGTTGTCATTGTCTGTTGAGTGGTTCTCAAATGCTAGTTTTGAGAGTTTCCATCTTGGGTATGATGCCTTAACATAACCATCCTTGGTCACATCCATCAAGGTCTTGTAATGACAGGACAAGGGGCAATGGGTTTAAACTGGCAGAGGGGAGATTTAGACTGGATGTTAGGAGGAAGTTCTTTCCAGTGAGGCTGGTGAGACACTGGCACAGGTTGCCCAGGGAGGTTGTGGCTGCTCCCTCCCTGGAGGTGTTCAAGGCCAGGTTGGACGAGGCCTTGAGTGACCTGTACTAGTGGGAGGTGTCCCTGCCTATGGCAGGGGGTCGGAACTAGATGATCCTTGAGGTCCCTTCCAGCCTTACCGTTCTATGATTCTATGGTCCTGTTTTCAGGCTCATTTTAGGTCCAGGAGCAGACTACTCACATTTCTGTAGCTGCAATCTGAGATAAGCCACTTTGGTTTTGCTTTATTTCTGGACCTAAAAACACTTGAGAGCATCATGTGGCTACTTGGATAGCTCTGTAAAATTGTCAAATGTAAGAGTGGCAGTCTAGATCTAGCAATCTCTGGTGGATCAAACCAACTGAATCCAATTTCTCATTGCTGTCCTCCTAGAATGCCTTATGTACTGCTAGAATCTGAGAGATCCCTGTGCTCTGTGTGCCTCTGTATAATTAAAGTAGCTGCTGCTATCTCACTGTTACTTCAAGTATGAAAAGCAGTTAAGAAATAGTTGATCCCTACTATCTTTCTTCCACTGATTGTTGGGTTTATGTGGATTTTGGTAAATTGCCTTACTACAAGTACTGTGCTATAGTATCTAAGATGTAATAGAGAATATTGTGTCCAAGGTTAAAAACACCAGTTAGGAAATGCTGTAGGTGGATAGGAATTGTAATAAAACCCCAATGTAGCTGTAATAAAATACTTGCGAAGCACCCATGCCACGTACAGAACTCCTCCTGTCATTTTCAACTCTAATTAGCTTTTTGCTTCTCTTCCTTCTTCCCCTATTCTCTCCCGTTCATTAGCAATTCTGCAGAACTCCACAATGCCTCTGGTGCCCTCTGTCTGGCCTTCAGGGATTTCAAAAGTCTCTGCACTTTTCCCCTGAGCATTTTCAAAGTCCTTCAGTGTCACTTTGTCCCCAGAGCACCCAAAAATGCCACCAGCTCTCCTGTTAACACCCAGCACTGTCAGAGTCTCTCAGCTGCTGCTGAATCTCTCTCTCTTTTTAGAAGACACCACTGTGACAAGGAGAATCTCTGATTAATGTCCTATCAAGTTCAACGAGGCACATGAAGACTTCCAACAAACAAAAGCTGTGGGGAAAAGCTGCACTTCTACCGTGCTGGGAAGATGGTAGCAGCAGCTCTTGATCATGGGCAGCCAAAGCTAGCAGAAATGGCTGGCACTTATTATTGTCTAGTGTCTTCAGTTTATGAAAGGCTATGAAAAGGTCATGACCAAGAACTGTAACTCTCTTTATCTTCTTTGAAGAGAGAGAATGATCAAACTTCTTCTGACACAATATGTTCTATATGTTGAAGCTTTCATTTATGATTCTTTAGGCTTATCTTAGAGTCACTAAGGAAAAGACTTTTTAAATCATTGAGTCCCACCATAATCCAACTACCATGATGACTAAACTATATCCTGAAGTGCAGCATCTCTACATTCCTTGAACACCTGCAGGGATGGCAGCTCCACCACCTCCCTGTGCAGCCTGTTCCAGTGTCTGACCACTCTTGCAGGGAGGTAATTCTTCATAATATCCAATCTAAATCTCTCCTGGCACAGCTTAAGCCCCTTTCCTCTCATCCTATTGCTATTTACTTGGTAGAAGAAACCGACACTGACCTCACTACAACTTCCTTTCAGGTAGTTGTAAAGAGCAGTAATGTCTCCTCATCTTATATAATACAAACTGTAACTATTTGAATCTTCTTTATGGTTATCATCATAACAGCATTTCTTTTTAACCTAAGCATAATTGTGTGTAGAGTTCTGGGAATTCTACTAGTACTTTTGCTACTACTTGATTCTATTAGTTAAGCATACTATCAAAGATATTTAAAAATTTCAGTAATAAGGGCAGCTGTCATAATAAGTTATGGTCACAAATGGCTTACCCCTTTTCTGAGTTTAAAGGATTTTTCAGAACATGCAAAAATTGTTTGCCCAGAGAAGCACGTCTGTCTTAAGGACTTCAAGTTCAGTTCACAAATCTTTAAGTAATCCATTTTAATTGAAAAATAATAGTGAATCTTCAGGGTGCCATAGTAATCAATTTTTATTCTGCTCGTTTTCTCTTTAATGCATAGCAAAGCTTTGGGAGTTCATTTAATTTATCATAGAACTTCTGTTGCTTATTAAATGGATTGGTAGATCTGTAGATTGATTCCTGGTGGATTGAGGATCATACTGAGTTAAACCAAGGCTGAACTGGTAGTGCAGAGGTCCTGCAGATCCTTCTGCACATATGCATTTCCAGGTGTTGAGTAGAGCAAAGCGTTACTCGTTTACCTCCTCAAAGCTTCCACAGATCAAATTTGACATCCTTGATATGGTTTGAATTGGTCTAAATTCTTCTGTCCTGTTCCACCTTCCCCCAGTTTTCCTGTACCTGCACTCCATATGCGGCAGAGTTTTGTTGTATTTCCTGATCACTTACAAATGAAGAAATTGATGTTTGTCTGATACCACTGCTGGAGATGAGCAGTGGGATAAGTAGCAGTGTTAAAATTTGAATGTAGTGCAGAAGGGGTGTTAAAGGGTGAAGGCGTCAAAACCAGGAGTGTGGACAGTAAAGGCTCTGCAGGGATAGTGTAGTGTAGGGGAAAGATTTCTCTTCACTCACAGAGCTGAGTTTGCTTTCCAGAGACTGTAAAGATTTGAATTAGTGACTGGTAATCAGCTACTATATGTGATACAGTATTTAATGATTCCTGTGCAAACTGGATTTGAGAACAACCCATAAATATGGATTATAGATTTTGGTATTGTCCTTGGGAACAAAGCAAGTTGATCTGCTAAGATGTAGTAACAATATTTTGTGCAGTACATATAATGTATGACCTGGCCAGCAGGTCAAGGGAGGTCCTTCTCCCCCTCTGCTCTGCCTTGGTGGGACCACATCTGGAGTATTTTGTCCAGTTTTGAGCTCCCCAATTCATGAGACCGGGATATACTAGAAAGTGTCCAATGAAGGCTATGAGGATGATTAAGGGACTAGAACATCAGTCCAGTGAGGAAAGACTGAGAGACCTGGGTCTGTTTAGTCTGGAAAAGAGAAGACTAAGAGGAGGTCTTACTAATATTTACAAATATCTGAAGGGTGGATATGAAGAAGGGACCAGTCTGTTTTCAGTTCTGTCTTGTGATAGGGTGATGGGCAGCAGATACAAACTGAAACACAGGTAGTTCCACCTTTACTGTAAGGATGCTGAAGCATTGGAAAGGCTGCCTAGGGAGGTTAGTTCTCTGGAGACTTTCACAAACCCCTCTGGATGTGTTCCTGTGTGTCCTGCCCTAGGTGATCCTGCTTTGGCAGGGCGGTTGGACTTAATGAAGGTCCTTTACAACTCCTACCATTCTGTGATTCTAAGAGCTTTAATAGTTTGTCATCTTTCAGATTTTCATAGTAGTTTTCCTCCTAGTTTAGATATCAAAGCAACGAGCAAATACAACATGCCTTTTGTCCCTTTAGGTGGTTAGCAAACCCAAGTGATATGATAGCTGCAGTGACCTGAGTGGTGAGTCCCCAGGGAGGTTGTGGGTGCTGCCTCCCTGGAGGTGTTCAAGGCCAGGTTGGACAAGGCCTTGAGTAACCTGTACTAGTGGGAGGTGTCCCTGCCTATGGCAGGGGGTTGGAACTAGATGATCTTTGAGGTCACTTCCAACCTTACCATTCTATGATTCTAATATTTACGTATTTGAGAAATTCTTTTATTACTAGATAGGTTTTTCAAAATCAAGGTATTGAGACTTTGAAGAAGTAGCTTTGAGATTGTTCTTGTGATGCTTCTGGGCATGTATTATGTCTTTCAGATATTCAGAAAGTGAATATTGTAGATCTGCTTCCACTTTGAGTTATGGTTTAAAGTTACTTTGTAGTACTACCTGGTTTTGCTCAACAAAGACATTTGAGTTTCTTGTGTAATATCTGCTCTGGATCATTAGCACTGATTTGCTATGTTGGATGGAAAGCAAGTTTAGTGTTAGAGAACCCAGTAATGTTAGACAGATTATTTTCTAGATAGGTGAAGAAAAGGCTCCAGGGAGACCTTATTGTGTGGCCTTTCACTACTAAAGGGGAGCTGCAGGAAAGCCGGGAGGGGAAATGTATCAGGGACTGTACTAACAGGATGAGGGGTAACAGTTTCAAACTAAAAGAGGAGAGTTTTATGTTAGAGATGGGGAGGAAGTTGCTCACTGTGAAGATGATGGGATACTGGAACATGTTGCTCAGAGAAGTCATTGATGCCCCATCTCTGGAAGTGTTCAAGGTGAGGTTAGATGGGACTCTGAGTAGCCTGTCTAGTGGAAGATGTCCTTGACCATGTCAGGAGAGTTGGAACTAGCTGATTTTTGAGATCCCTTCCTACACAAATCATTCTGTGATTCTAATCGTGTGAGGGAGATGGGGACAGGGCAGCTGATGCCTGTGAAATTTTCCAGTTGAAGCTAACTGACAAAGGCAAGGAACACTGGCTTTAAAATAAGCTTCCCCTTAGAAGTCAGGAAGCAACACAGTCTCTCACCACCTGTTAGAGACCAGATCCAGTGAGCAGGAAGAGCTGCCTTGTGTAAAAACTTGGACCAGAGTTAGAATGCATAGCTCCCAGATCACACTGGGGGGAGTTGAGCCCCATCGTTTCCTTTTGTCTTTTTTTTTTTTTCCTTTACAGACAGTAAAGATGCTTGCAGATGAGAGATGCATTTTACTGTAGTCACTTCAGCTTAACCCCAAAATCAGAGCTCCTGTATTTCAGCAGACAGCTTTTTTAAAAAGCCACTCCTAGGTGGATTGCAGTCTGCTTGGAGTGGCAGGGGAATAGTTTATAAAATCTGCCCAAGGAGAATGCTAGTTATGAGGTTTGCATCTGAGATGCCGAGAGCTGAGAGAAAACCAGGAGTCACATCTCAAAACACAAGGCTTGTGTGATTTTAGGAGCTAATTTGAGCATTCTCTGGCAGAGCAGATTGAGACCAGCTTACAATATTCCCCGTAACAGTATTTTTAAAAAATTCTTGTACTACAGCTCTGCAAACTGAGCAAGTGCAGTGTTCCCCCCTTAATAGTGAGCTCTTTCTGAACACAATCTGCTGCTTTGATGGTTTAAATATCACCAGAATTTGGCAATCTGTTTTTTTCATTTCGATTTTTAAGTGTCCAAGCAATCTTCTCCGCTCAAGAAATTGGCAGATTTTTTTGTGTTAATAGTCTGTAATAATTCATTTTGTACTTGAAGTATTTTTAAATGTATCTGAGCAGGATGTGGAGATGTTTATTTTTGGACTTCAGAGTTACCAAACACTGAAACAGGGTCCCCAGGGAGGTGATTGAATCCACCAAAAGATGCAGAGGTGTGGTGCTAAGGGTTTAGCACCAGACTTGGTAGAGTTGGAGAATGGTTGGACTTGGTGATTTTCAAGGTTCTTTGCCAACCAAAACGATTCTATGACTAACAGGTCCTCAATGGCTCAGGTTTAACGAGAGCTCAAGAAAACGCACTTTAGCTACAAATTTCCTAAAATCTGGTGGAGGAAAACCCTGCCTCTTTTTTTTTTTTTTTTTTTTTCTCCCTCCAAGTAATTTTATTGTTGTTGGAGAAGTGTCAGAGAGTTGTAGCCACACAGAGATGTTTTGTTAAAAAGCACCTGACAACGAACGAATGAAGTAAGAGCTGGGGCTGGGGGGCAAGACACTTGCCAGGAGCTGGTGAGGGTTGAAATGAGTTTGGAAAAGCACCCTTCCAAATGGCGCTTGGTGCCGTTTTCAGCGTCACACCTTCGGCAGCTCTTTCCATTTCAAAACTGCTGGTGGCAAGGTGATGCTTCTTGTGGAAGCTGAGAGAGGAGCGAGGCGGTCGCAGGTCCCACAAGGAGACGAAGCTGCAGAGCGCGGCTCTCGATCTACTCATCAACCTTTACATCAACCAGACCGGATCAAAGGGGGCTGGAATAAGGGCGGGGAGCGGCCCCGGGGCTCCGGCAGCAGCAGGGAGGAGCCGGCGGGTCGCTGCCATCTCTCCCGGACCTCCTGTGGCAAGGAGGGGCGGCTCCGCTCACTGCCCCGGCTCCCCGTCGAGGAGCAGCAGCAGGCTCGGCTCGGCTCGGTGTCGTTGCTGAAGCGAGCAGCGAAGAGGGTTCTGTTCTCGGGTGGCCGTGGGAAGAGCGTAAGTGAGGAGATACCTGGATCACGAAGGGGCTGCTTTTCTTCTTTCTGGTGAGAAGCGCACTATGTTGAGTCGCTCCACATCTGGCCGTGCCTTCCCATAGCTGGAACAGCTGGGGCTTTCGGACAGCTTTAGGCTTAGGCTTGAGTCGAACTATTGTGTATGTTGAGTTTATTCATTCTAAAACGTGACATTGTAATGCAAGTAAAGTCCTGGGCTTGTAAAAGACTACAGCTGGGGAGCTTAGAGCGGGACCTTGCTAGCTCTGCAGAGCGTGATGAGAAAGAAAAACACCTCTCCTGCCTCGGGACCCAGCTGTTTCAACAGATGTGCTATTATAAGAGTAGTATATGAGGTTTATCATTTGGCCTTCAGAGGGCTGCTCAGCAAATGGGGGCTGAAAACCAATGTACACTTGGGAAATGAAGCGGAAAAAAAATCTGTTCCCGCATGTTTAGCTTTCAAAGAAAATTATTGTTGGACTGCTTGCTGGTGTGAAACCCTTTTGCTGTATCTTTTGTGGCTAAATGCAAAGAGTACTCTGTGTTTATAGGTGTGACTGCTGGTGTATACCTGCCCGATGTGCCCTGACAAGCATTTTGCTTGTCTAACACAGAGTAATTGAAAAATTGCTGGTACTTCTATGAAAATATTAAGGGAAAAAACCCAAATATTAGTAGCAGACTCTTTAAGGGAGTTCAAACATAGCTTTTAAAATAAAATCCAATTCGAGACAGAGTTGAGGTCTCTTAACCTCTTACATGACACTAAAATAGGGAGGATGGTATGCATAGCTAGAGCTGCATCCTAAAGAGTACTGCTTTTGTGTCCATTTAAAGATGTAATAATTTGTAATAATTTAAATGTTAATCCCATAGCGTGGTGAAGTAAAAACTTTCAATCCCAGTAACTCCTTTTAGACCCAGAAAGACACCTCTTCTGGTTTTCCCTTTCAGAGTACGCAGGATTAGTGCTATTTTGGGTCAGAATAATTGCAACTGCTAACACTAAAATGTCTGTCATATGGTAATGGAAAGTCGCTAAGTTGTGTAAATAACATTTAGCGTGATGACAGTGCCGCAGTTGTAAGCAGTGTTTGGGGTTTTATTTTTAACAGCTTTCCATGCTCTTAAACTGTGCTGAGGTATACCTGCTTTCCAGAATTATGCATGTTGTTTTTTTTTTGTAGATAACGTTTTGTTTCAGTCATTTCTGTTTGTAGTTGTATCTCTTTCCAACACTCATGCGTATTTGAAACTTTTTCGTATTTTCTTAGTACTTCTTCCATTTCTTTTACATGTATATATGTGTGTGTGTATATGTATGTATGCTCAATTAACTTTTAAATTAAATTTTTAGCATCATTGCAAAACTTGTGGAAGAGAATTTTCAGGGCTCTTCATTGTTGCTTGTATCTGTACTTTATTTATTGCGAATTCTGACTTTTAGAAAGACTTTGTAGTTAAGGCGCTGCAATCGATTTCTTTAGTCAAAGCCTCGTAAAAGATTTCTGTAAATGGTCTGCCCTTGCTTTGCTGATTCTGCCAAGAGAAGTAACTTTAGCTTAAAAGCAAAGCAAATATCTATTTTTGAAGTCCTGAGGAGTACTTTTTTTCTCACAGTTTGCAGTCTTACCCAGCTCCCTCACCCCACAGCTGTCGCGGGTGGATCAGTTTATGCGCCAGCTTGGCAACACTGGTTTGTTAGTGCCCATCTGTAGCATGAGCTGTGGTCCTGGCACAGTGACATCTGGAAACATCCTGTCACAGGAATTGCAACCCCCGAGCCAGCCTGGGACGCAGGAAATGAGCTCATGGTGTCTCGAGTTCAGGACAGGACAGCTTCTCAACCTTTAAGGCTGTGGAAAGGGATGGAAGGGCTACCTGGCTCTTGAAACACTTGGTACAAAATGAAGGAGTAGAGGTTTCTTTTCTGCAAGCTGCCACCTCTTCATAATTGTCTTCCAACTACTACTGCATGGTGCAAGTACTTAGGTCTGGTAGTTAATAGGACAACATTAGTTGAGAACTGTGTATTTATAGGTAGCACAGGAAACGAACCGTGACCGTAGTGGCATTCCTCAAAAAACAACAATGGTGCATCAGTCATCAGAGGCAGTTGTATTAATAAATGTCAGGTAAATTTGTGTGGTGATGGTATAAGAATTAGAGAATCTTCTTGAAAGTGTAATATATGTGTTTAAAATATACTTGAAATACCTGAAAAAGAAGTGGAGCAGTCTTAGGCTTGTTCTAGTAAATGTCTGTGTTTTGTATAGTGAAAACATTTCAGGGTAAGACCCACAGTGATTAACAGTTGAAATAGGAAAACAAGAATCAGAGTATTGAGAGAAACCAAGCACCATGTATGAACACACAGGAGTAAGAGCTAGAGAATTTGAAAAATGTCTAGCTGAGAGCCAAAATGGAGATCAACAACCATAAAACATTAGAAAGCTGTTTGACTTGCTAAAGACCATTGCAATGATAGATAACTACTCATCTCCCATAAAACCCAGTATCAAACACCAGTCACCACCTGTTACTCCTGCAAGCACTGAGAAAACACAAAGATGCAAGGAATTTTTGTGATGTGAAGGAGGAGAAATCTCCCCCTTAATAGTAGCTCTGCACTGGCTGGCAGAGTAAATGGAGTCTGGAGAGGATTTAGCTAAGTTTACAGATTGAGAACAGGTAACCCATTTGCCCCACTGAAAAACTTCAGTGTCTTAAAGGACTTAAGACCATTATAATATTTCATCTGGAAGGAGATTTAACAATCCCAGCACTACCTATTAAATGTTGCTTATTTCAAGAATGCACTGCTTTTAGAGATGGACTGGATGAGATGAACTTTTGACATGAAAGGATGTTTTTGTTACTTCAGACATCATGTTCATCTCAGAACCATGCACTTTGTAGCTGACAGATTTGCAAGGTCCAGAAAGCCTGGACTGGTTCAGCTGGCTGAATGGTGTGATGCTGGCTACAGCTGAAAGGCTTTAAATAACTTCTAAATGAAATTTGGGATTTGTCCTACCTTACATGAAAAATGCGAAGTCTTATAACCAACTTTGTTTTGTTTCAATGCAAGGTAGAGATTTCTTACATGGTTAAAACAACCCTCAATGCTTAGCTGTTCTCAGTCGTCTTCTAAAAGATCTATAAATTATCTGTACTTAGACTAGGTTATACTAAATTTCCACTACATCATTCCCTCTTGAATTTTTATTTTCATCATTCTCAATTGCAGGCATTATGAGTCCAGATGGGATTTGTTGAATTAATGTTTTGGGTTTTTTAAGTCTGGTGTTTTGTTTTTGGGTTTTTTTGTTTGTTTTTTTTTAAAAGAAACTTTAAAGCCAATGAAAATTCTTTCAGTTGCAGCCAAAGGAACAGGTGAACTTAATCCAAGTCTAAAAAGAACACACTAGTTAGGGAACAACAAATCCTACATAGCTGCAGTGTGGTACAACATTACTTTATTTCCTGAAGGGCTTGCAATGCAGATGGCAGATGTCTGCTGGGTAAGCTGTGTTCATTGTTAGCTCCACAAATAATAGAGGGATTACTCCATAAAGCTGTCACTAAGTAACATGGCATCTACAGACTGTGTACTCCCAGATAGGACACTCTTCCAGGCTGGTGTTCTGAACTGCATGACTAAAGTGCTTTCTTAGCAGTTACAGCTATCAAGCATACAGGATTTAAAGATAATTCTGGGATTCTTGCCTTAACAGTCTAACTGACATAATTTCTACATAGATGTTGGTGTTTGAAATACCTTGTATCCAATTAGAGAGGTGGATACTGGTGCAACATATTAAATATGTGGGTTACCACTTCTCATTGTACTTAATCTATAACTAACTCACAACAGGACAAATGGAAATGGCCTCAAGCTGCACTAGAGAAAGTTTAGATCTGATATTAGGGAGAATTCTTTCTCTGAAAGAATGGTCAGGCATTGGAACAGGCTGCCCTGGCAGACAGTGGAGTCACCGTCCCTGCAGGTGTTCAGAAAACAAGTAGCACTTTGGGACATGGTTTAGTGGTGATGGAGTTGTTAGGTAGAAGTTTGGAGTCGATGATCTTAGAGGTGTTTTCCAACCTTAATAATTCTACAATTCTTGTTAAGAAGGGCTGCCTATATTAGAATGTTTGTTATCTGCAACCTCATAATCCCTGCCCACTGCTTCAGAGCCTTCAGGTGTAAATCGGTGTAAGTCTGAAAACCCCAACCTGTTGTAGAATTCCGAATCTTGCAGCAGACTGAGGAATACAGCAAAAATAAACCTAAGCACTGAAAGAATTCAGTCAGAAGTCTCACAGGCTGTGCTTTCCAAGATTCTTATGTGTAGATTTTTTCACAATGAGCATGTTCTTTAATTTCTCATGACTGTGTGTTGCTGTTATCTTACTGTGCTTTTACTTGTTGCCTTTTAACTGGCTTATTTGCACATCTTCTGAAGGAGAGATTCTCTCTTGGCTGTTATTACATCTCCTAGTAAATTGCCAGTCACTGTAGCTGTGGTAGAGGAGACAAAATACAGCAGAGAGATAGGAATATCACCATAAAAGATATTTTCATGTAACAGCTGCAGGTGAAGTTTTGCTGTCAGTGCAGTTGCAGTTATAGTTGTTTGTGTAGAACATAACACTAACGAAGTACCATAGTACATAATTTTTAATACTCTCAAACATGAGGGAAAGTAAACTCAGATAACATCAACCATCTCACATTTATTGAAAAAAGCAAAGTTATCAAACCAAACAAACCCCCCCAACTCATATTCTAGAGAATTGGTTCAAGTCTCAATTCTTCTTAACTGGGGCTGAACAGAATAATCAGATGTCTACCTTAAACATGCAAAGTAGTCTTGCATTGACATTGAAAGAGCTACAAAGTAAGCAGGTGCTTCCATTGCCTTACTCAAAGACTCCATGAAAATGGACATAACTCAAGACTTAGGAAGAAAGAACAAAAATTGGCTGGATCTGTTAAAATGTTTCTAGCTTGAAACAGCTAAGTAATAACCAGGAGGAAAAAAGCAGAATTTGTACCACTTGCAGTACTAATGATGGGGATGACCTTTGGGTTTTTTTCTTTGATTTTACTAGTTTCTAAAGAGTCCTTCTGAAGATTGTGTTTAAACTGAAAGGCACACAGGTAGATGTTACAGCTGTTGAAAATGGAGCATTTCATCCAGACCTCCATGCTGTCTGAAACAAAAGTTGTAATTCAATTCCCATGTCAGTATTAACAAGGGGCACAGACACACTGAAGAGCCCAAGCCTGTGTGTGTCTGAGAACAGTTACACATCAGAATCATCTCCCAAGGGAAGCAGTGAATTCTCCTACATCAGACAGTTTTAAGACTCAGCTTACCAGGGTGCTGAGCCATCTCATTTCAACTACACTGTCACCTAGAAAGGTTGGACCAGTCATTCCTTCAGGTTGCTTCCAACCTGGCATTCTGCAGTTCTGTAGGTGTGAGTTGTTTGATATGTGTGCACTTTTCACATACACGTGTGGGTTCATTTATAAAGTGATTCGAAATGGCTGCTAAAAATGATACTGTGTTATCTCAATTGCTGCACACTGCAGATGTCCTGAGATTTAAAGCAAAAGAAGGGTGCATCTGTCTTCTTGAAGGGCTATGTGTTTGCAGTATCTCCCTACCTGATTTTCAGTTTCACTACTGTCCCACAGACTACTATTGTTAGGTTGAGGGGCAATGGTTTTAAACTGGAGCAGAGTAGATTTAGGTTGGACATTAGGAGGAAGCTCTTCACATTCCAGTGAAATACTGGAACAGGTTACTCAGGGATGTGTTTGAGGCCCTGTCCCTGGAGACGTTCAAAATCAGACTTGTTTTGGCCCTGGGAAGCCTGATTTAGTTAGAGGTGTTCCTGCTCACTGCAGGGGGCTTGGACAATATAATATTTGGAAAGGACCCTCAACCCCATGGAATCCCTGAATCTGTAACTTTGATCAGCATACAGCGGTTTCAAGTGATGATATGAATATGGCAAACTAACTTAGAAATGGAAATGTAACAAACACCACCGTGCAGCCTCTTACGTGAGCGAATGTGAAAATAAGCAGCCAAAAATTCCTAAAATGCTGCCAGACACCTCAGGAGGAGCTTTCTCTGCCTTAATATCCAGCTCGCTCTGTCCACTTCAGCAAGCTTTGAAGCTGCCTACAGTGCAAAAGAAAACCAGACTGTTCAAACACCATTGCAGTATTTTGCATAACTAATGCGTCTCTTCAGACTGAAAGCAAGGTTAGCTAGCCACTTGAATTTCTTCTCTGTGTTCAGCAGAATCTCCTCCATGGGCTCGACTTGCCTGGGACAGGGAGGGGGTACCCAGCAGGAATGTGTGGAATTGGAGGCTGGAAAAAATACGCTTGTTGAGCAGCAGATTCTGCTGTTCTGAACAGTTATCTAAATGGAAGTGATTTCCCAGGGCATCTGGCTCTGCACATGATCTAGAACAAATAGCAGAGGATTAATTTTGGTTTCAGAAGTGAAGGATTTAGCTATGTCTAGGGGAGATGCTGTTGGGGGGTGGGATGGGGGGGTGCTCTCAGGGGTAGCATTCCACTCTGAAAAACACTTTCTGCTGAGAATTAGCATTCAGGCAATTAAATAGCTCAGCTGGCTGGGCAAGCTTAGCTCTCTGAGCACTCAGCAAAAGGTATCCAGGAAGAAAATGAGTTCAACTTCCTCTCTTATCTGTATGTTGTGTCTTTCTGCAAAGTTCAGTGTCTGTAATGCAAGCTTGGCAAATTCTAGTCGGAATGCTGTTGATTAAATTCAGTGTTACAAGGGTAGCGTTGTTAGCCAAAGCTGTCGTAATTAACTGATGCTGTTGTTTAAGCAAGTGTTATTTCATTCTTCTAAATAGTACATAATTGGTGTACTAATTTCTTCCTCTTTCTCCTTCCTTCTCCTCCCTCCCCTACCGTGTAACATGGGAAACAATTTTTTAGATAAGGGTGATGTTTGACCTTTCATGTTATTTATCAAAATTGTCATCTCCAACTTACCTTCAAATCCTATTAAAAGGCGATTATAGTTAACATGAGGGAAATTGGCTGCTGGGAGCACCTCAGACAAGTTTTGATTTTCAGCCAAACTCCTCAGTCACCTTTCCAGTGTTAATAGTTTTCACTTATTTACATTTTTCTTGAAAAAGACAAGACTTTAGAAGAAAATCTTTATTTACAGCACAATGCATTTCTTAACTGCCTTTGGAATACCTGTCGCTGGGAAGCATGATCTTTTCAGTCAGCAGTTATTAAATCCTAGGATTTCAGGATTGGTTGGTTTGTTTGGTTTTGTGTGTTTATTTTGTTTGTTTGGTTTTGGTTTTTTTTGTTTGTTTGTTTTTTCCATTTGGGCAAAATGTGATTGCATTCTATGTTTTAGTATTCCTAGCAGTTCATTTTGAGCTTCTGCTAAAGACCTAGTTTACTATCCAGAAATTTTGGCAGATGTCTGCTGAAGTGGCTTGATTTATTTAAATAAGGCATTTAAAAACCGTTTCTTCAAAAGCACAAATATGCCTCATTTCCACTAGAAATTGGAGGCAGGAAAGGAGATTACTGAAAGCAGCACATTAATGATTGTTAAACAGTCTCTATTGTGTGATGCTGTCTCCTGTGGGATTTCAAGGCACAGGCAAATTGCAGTGCAAGGTGCGGAAGGCTGCGTGCTGACTGTTCTCATGAATAGTGGCTGTTATTCAGTCTTGTGCAAAACTGTCTTGTTCCTGTGCATCTCGACCATTACTTGTTAGCTGTGACCCAGAGCCTGGTAAACGTTTGTTCATTTGGATTACATTCTGGTTTAATCACCAAGCATCTTACGTAACTTTGCTCTTAACGTTTACTTTAATGAATGGCTTCAAAGTGTTCCTGGCAATGTGCCTGTGATTGCTTTCCCTGTGTTGTGAAAGATGAAGATGTGAGAAGAACTCTGCTCATCTCGGTAGAAAGTTCTTTCTGGGCCTCCAAAAATACCACATCTCTGTAAAACTTTGCTTTATTTGTTTCTGCAGGATCATCAAGTGTCTGCCAAAGACCTGGAGCATGGCTATGAGCAATGTCAGTGACTCCGTGGTTCTGAGCAATGGCAGCATCTTGTCGAGTGCTACAGGGCCAGGTATTGTCGCAGCTAACGATGGAGACGTCATGGTCCAACAACTCCCATCCAAGGAACCACCAAGAGCAAAACCAAGTCCAAATGGCTGCCTGCAACTTAATGGTACAATCAAACCGTCCTTTCTGCCTTTAGACAACCAAAGAACTCAGCAGATGTTGTCACAATGCTGCCACCCTTGCCCATACCATCATTCCTTAAATAGCCATAATAACAAGCAAGAATGTCATTCGGTGGTTGGCAGCTCAGCATCGTCTCCTATGACTTCGTGCTGCATGCAGCCACACACTGAGTATTCAGCATCTGTTTGCCAAAAACACACTCCCATATATCAGCCTGCCTGCTGTCTTCAGCCTTCTCCATCCTTCTGCCTTCACCATCAGTGGCCTGACCATTTTCAGCATCAGCCTGTGCAGCAACATATAGCCAGGATAAGGTAAGCAGATTGTATTGTTTGATAGTTCTCAATATGAGTAACCTTTTCCATAACCATTTAATTTTCTTAGGAAAACAGAAGTTCTAAAATGAAGCGAACTGAATTTCTTCCCCAGTGTTTTTACAAGTTAATCTTCAGTACATTGCCAACATTTTTTTTTTCTCTTTTTTTTCTAGAAGAAATCAAGTTGAGAAACTAGTTTTGCTGGGATGCACGAGTATTCCCAAAGTGAATTAGTTCTTCCTAGAGGAAAGAAAGGCTGTTTTTCCTCCTCCTTGGGAATTGTTCGGAAGCTTATTCACACTTCTAGAAGACAGAGTGTATGCCTATGTTGTGTGAAACAAACCAATACAGAGATAGCTAAGAAAACACTGAAAGAGCTGACGTGCCTGCCCAGCCTAATAAAAATCCCTATCTCCTCAAAAAGGTGTATTGAAAAATACTTCCAACAATTCTATTTGTAAGTGTCCTGAGTGTTTTTTTCTTTGTCAGAGTGGCTGGTTCAGTGAGTTGCCCTAATGCATGTATCTGCAAAACTTGAAAGTTGTGCTTGGATTGAGAAATTTCAGACTGTTCCAGGCTGTAATATTTTCTATCCTCCACTTTGTATGAACTTGCCTCTTTGTTAGCTTTGGAGTTCCACTCGCAGTAGTCTCAGCTGCAACGAAAAGCAGTCACAAGGAAAATCTTCTACAACTTCCTGCTCCTGGGCAAAATCAGTTAGTCAAGAGGCAGCTTCAAGAAACAAAATTCCTTGTTTCAGTAAAACAATTCTAAGCCTTTATACCTTTTTTTCTTTTTCTTTTTTTCTTCCCCTGATGACTTGCAATTGGGCCAAACTAGACGAATTTTCAGTGGGGTAATAAGAGCAGCCCATCTCACTGTCATCCAACATCTGGATCCTTGCTCAAATACTTGGAGTTACAAGTATTTCTCAGTAAGGTATAATGATTCTGGCCTGATGAAATGCAGGAACTAATTTTAAACTTCAGAAAATATCAGATTGAGACAAGTACGTAATGTGGAAAAAGTCAAAGTGAATAAAGCTTTTTTCCTGAAGGTGAAAGCAGATGAAAATAAGGATAGTAATATAAAATAAAGATCAGCTTTTTCCTGCCAATTATTCCTTTTATAAATGGAAAAAAATGCTTAGTTGTTGGAACTGCTTACAAACAGGCTGTTTTTTCAAACTCTTACTTGTTCTCATCTTTACTTAGTATTTAAACTTTTGTATAATTTTGTTTGCAAAGGTATGCAAAAGCTTGAACCAGTACAGATTCAAGTCACTCATACTTTTTGAGCTGTCAGAATGGGTGCACTAATTTCGTTGTTGCTTTCTGTGCAGCAGGACTGTTAAACTTCATCTGTATTCCATAGTCAGCAAATGTTATCTACAATCTATTTCTGTTCTTAATCTAGAAAAAGTAACAACAAAGAGTTCTTCTAGACAGGGCAAAA
>VWYK01074268.1:5225-16890 GCA_013399775.1 Semnornis frantzii
ATAAAGTGGTGATTTTAAAAGAGTATATTAAAAAAAACCCCACATTTTAAATTTCATTTTCTTGTCCCTTGCAGGTCTAACTCATGTGCGGATAACTGTGACTGTTCTTATGGGATCAATGTTGGCCATTGTAATATCTGTTCCTGTTTGTTTCTTTTCCTCGTTGTATCTGTATCGACTCACCAAACATGTTTTCTGCCCTTCCTATATTTTCCCACAACACTTAAAAGAGGTTTGTTTTCTATCTAACACAATGAAAATCAGCCCTTTCAGCAGAGCCTCCTGCTTTTCAAAGGCTTTCTGTGCCACAACCTTTAGAGCTTTTATTTTCCCTTCTCTCATTTGCACCTGATTGTTAGCTGTCTGTAAAGTGCAGCTCATCCTGAGGGGTTTTGAGACTATAAGCAGCAATGCTGAGTATCTTTGGTGATATAGTTGTTGTGTGTAGTAAAACTCATTCTTCTGCCAAACATAAGAAGCCATTCAAATAAGTGTAAATGATGAAGGTGTGAACTTTGGAAAAAGCTAACAAAAACAAGTAGTTTTCAGTGTAGGAAAGGTAAGGAAACTTACCTCATTTAATACTTAATTTCCTTAGAAATTAGGCCTTGTAGTAGCCTTCCAGTATCTGAAGGGGACTTACAGAAGACTGAGGAGGGATTACTGACAAGGTCTTGCAATGACAGGACAAGGGGCAATGGGTTTAAACGGGCAGAGGGGAGGTTGAAACTGGCTGTTAGGAGGAAGTTCTTTCCAGTGAGGGTGGTGAGCCACGGGCACAGGTTGCCCAGGGAGGTTGTGGCTGCTCCCTCCCTGGAAGTGTTCAAGGCCAGGTTGGAGGAGACCTTGAGTGACCTGTGCTAGTGGGAGGTGTCCCTGCCTATGGCTGGGGGTTGGAACTGGATGATCCTTGAGGTCACTTCCAACCTTACCATTCTATGATTCTGTAATTTCTGGCATTATAGGGCCATAAATTTTGCATGAAAACTTCATGTTTTTCATCAAGTTCTGTGGCACTGCACAGACATAATTAAGAAGCAGTGAAATTAGACTTCATTTTGACGTATACTGATGCGTAATAAACTCAAAAATACTGTTATTTTGAATTGTTCTGCACAGAATGGTCAAAAATATTTAAAAGCTGAGCAATTTGAAAGCTTGGGATGTACTCTTATTCCTAAAGCAGATACATAATCTGTAAAATGAAGCTTTATATGGCTTAGAAACAGGATGTTTTCTTTAATTTTAAAGTGAGAGAGTAACAGGTGCTAACCTTGAGTTCCTCTTTTTAGATAGCAAACAACAGATAACTTTCTCCCCTACCTTATTTTAGACTTAAACCTACACATTTGTTCTCCTGAAACAAAGCTCTTTCACAAATAGAATAACGAGCAAAAACCACAACAGAATTTTAAATTAGGTAAAGAATGTAGGGAAGTCTGGAAATTTAAGATAAAATGAGAACAATAAAGGTTAGCAATTACTGCTGGGGAATACCAACTGACCTTGTTACCTATGTAACAACATAAAAAGGCTGTATCAGAATCTCCTCCAAGAAACAAGTCTTGCATACACTGAAGTTAGTAGCCTGTAGCCTTCTGAGTTCCCTGCAGTTTGTCTGGGTCTCATTTTGTTTTAGAGTTCAGCAGACTTAGCAATCATCTTGTGTGCTTTAAGCTGAGCCCACAAGCAGCACAGGATAGTTTGCTGAACCTGGAGCTCAACTGTTGGGAAGGTAGCATTGTTTTGATAAATACAGGATGCAGTCATGTTTCATTTTGCACAGAGGTTTCTCCCAAGAAAGGGAGAATTTTCTTTTTATAGAATCATAGAATGGTAAGGTTGGAAGGGACCTCAAGGATCATGCAGTTCCAACCCCCTGCCATAGGCAGGGACACCTCCCACTAGTACAGGTCACTCAAGGTCTCCTCCAACCTGGCCTTGANAGCCTGCCCTCATAGCAGAGCTGCTGCAGCTGCATCTTTATGGCCTCCTCTGGACCTACCCAACACTTCCATGTCCTTCCTGTGCTGGGGGCTCCAGAACTGCACACAGGACTCCAGATGGGGTCTGAGAGCAGAGCAACGGGGCAGAATCCCCTCCCTTGCCCTGCTGCCCACACTGCTCTTGCTGCAGCCCAGCACAAAGTTGCTGTCTGGGCTGCACTCACGCTGCAGCCTCATCTTGAGCTTTTTATTAACCCAGACCCCCAGGGCCTTTTCCTCAGGGCTGCTCTCAGCCATTCACCACCCAGCCTGGATTTGTGCTTGGGATTGTGCCTACCCTACTACCCCTACTACTGTTTTGTGATGGTAGGTTTTAGTGGTTAGTCACAGTAATCAAAGGTCAATCATGCTTACTAAAATGACACTTACCAAAGGCAGTGGTTTTGCTGCATGGATCTTTGAGATTGCAGGTTACTGATAATATTTCAAATCTGTTTGCTAGAAAAAAGCTCTAATAGAAATAATATTGGTATTTATTTTTGTCATTACAGTTAACAGGACTGATAGAGCAGCTTGTTTCTTATGTAAAATGCACTAAGGTAATAGACAAGGATCAAGTCACAAGGACAAACTGCAGTTGTACTCCTTCAGTCACTACCAATAAAATCAGCTGCCACTTCAGCTGCCAAAATGAGTGCCCAGCATGTTATTCCTGTGTTGAGTAGGTGTGCTGTTCTTGTGGTGACATTCAAAACATAGCCATGACATCCTGCCAAACCCATATTCGTTGCTGAAGCCAGTTCCATCTTAACAATAGAACAAGGAGTGGGAGGAATTTATATTATTTTTGTGTAAAAATTAAGTCACCTTTCTCACTGAACTGCATAGCCCCATAAATCTCCCTCCCTCTCCTTTATCTAAGTGGTTGTGGTTTATGTTGTCATTTAAAGCATCACTATTTTAATGTCTGAGTAGACAGCTCTGAGATGGCTGGAACTATTCACATCTTTTGGACCTATTTGACAAATTCCAATGTTAGAGCAGAGAGGTTATTACATTGTCACCACTTTGGGACTTCTAAGGATTGGGAAGGCCAGCTGATGTGTGGAAAACAACACAGAACCTATTTCTAAGCAAACAGGATGGTATGTCTGGTGCAGCCTAATTCTCATTTCCTCTTTCCTTCGCAGTTTTTGAGCAAGCCTCCCAGCAGTTCAGACTTTTTTTCTGCATTCCCACAAGAAGAGCATCTCTTTTATGACAAGCTAACTGTTGTTTCAGAAGAATCAGAAAAAAAGAGTGATGAGACTGGAAATGAGGCCAGCAAGACAACAGAGCACCTTCAGGAGTCTGAACGAGAAGATTCTGATTCAAGAATAGTACCAGCTTCAGAAGAGGCCTAAAGAGACTCTGCATACTTTACTCAGGCCAAAAGAAAAGCAAATGGGGTGATTTTATCTTCTTATGGCTGCATTCTCAAGACAGTGAAAAATCACATACAAAAGTGTGTACACAGACTTTAAACATAATCATGTTCTTTTTTTAAAGTACAACAAACTTGACTATAAATGAGGAATTAAATGATACATAATTTTTGCTTGTAGCAAAAATTGTTGTAGCAATACCTAGGACTGTATTATGACATTAAGTTAAAAAGCAAATAAAATATATATTGGTGATTGTAACTTTGATGAACTATTTATTGCAGGTGCTAATCAAAGTGGCATATTGTATCAGGTTTGTAACAGAAAACTATTTTGTAGAGAAAGACCTGATCTGATCTTATTTTTTTACATGAGAGATTGTGTCTCTTTCTTAAGGATGTCTCTAGGTGCATAATCTTTCTATTGAATTTCTCTTTCTGTTTTTTCACTTGATGCAAAATTGTAAAGTTTTTATGATGTTACAAGCTTGGTATGAATAAACCAAACACAAATATTCAAAGAGTTTTGCCTCTCAAGTGTTTCCCATACTCTGTTGCTAAGGATAATGGGAACTTGCTGGTGCACTGTCAGATAGTAAGGCACTGGCACAGGTTGCCCAGGGAGGTTGTGGCTGCTCCCTCCCTGGAAGTGTTCAGGGCCAGGTTGGATGAGACCTTGAGTGACCTGTACTAGTGGGAGGTGTCCCTGCCTATGGCAGGGGGTTGGAACTGGTTGATCCTTGAGGTCCCTTCCAACCTTACCATTCTATGATTCTATAGCCCTGTACATATGGGTAGTAATCAATCCTCTGAGCCTCAGCCCTGCAGTTTCTATGGCTAATTACATTTTGCCTACCTAATCCAGAGTCCATCGAAGCCTGTGGAAAACTTTGCAGCTAAAGCAGGATTTAAAAGGTAGGTTAATTTTATTTTTCTACTGATACATATTCTTACTTCAGAAAAAAAAAGTAAAGCCATTGACTTGCATGCTACATTAATACAATCTCACCTGCAGAGCCCTGTTCATGCACATGAATGTCCACACGAGCAGTAGGGCATAAAGGGTGACCTTTGCACTGTCCGCTGTGTGATGCAAAGTTCCTGGTATGCATTATATGAGGGTGTCAGCAAAAGTGACTTGCCAAGAGTGAAGCTGTGTGTAAATCTCAACTTGATGTGGGAATTGCAAAATTTTGGGCCATAGTTTTAAGGTTTGTCACTTCCTGGAAACTGTTGCAGAAAGAAAACATAGAACAGGCACCGATTCTTTGCTGTATGTAATCTACACATGGTTTTTCTGCACATTTTAGTTTTCATCATGTTCTGGTTGTGGTGGGGTGGAGAAATCACACACACACACACACACACACCCCAAATAAGATTTACCAGACCAGCTTAGGCAGCTTGAAAGTAAGATAAAGCTATATTTTACAGCAAGCTAAATTTACAAGCATATATGCAAAATATATTTACATGTATTTACAATTATGTACAATTTAGAAATAATACAGAAATAAAATCCCTGCCCCCCTGGACAAAGAAAGCCCAGAAGGGGCCAATGCCACCTTCCTCTCTCCCCCTAGATAAAAAAGCAGCAAGTTCTCATGTGTTATCTGGTCAGTCAAGGTTAGTATACAGTGTGGCGGAGTCAAAGAGGGGAAGGAACTGCAACAGAGCCCAAGAGCCAAGACAGTGAGATTGTTTATACATTGCCATTTCATCCCTCTTAGCAAACCAATGAATGATATAGACTTTATCATTATTCTTTTACAACCAATACTACACTTTATTTACATTCTGCACTGAGCTTTCAGGAAAGTCCCAATTTCTTACTGGCATTTTCCAGTAAGCCTTAAACTACTACGCTGGTTTAATGTGGACTATGGAAAAAGTAAGGAAGCACTTTCTCTGTGGTTGCTTTAAAGCATTTTGTTTCATTGATGCTTTTCTTCACCTCTCACCAAAGCTGCTTTGTGAGTGCTGATCCTAACGAAGCCTGAGGTCCTGTGTCTGGCTCACATCACCACTGTAAAGATCACATTCCCTTTGTGCGTTCCCTATGCCTCCTTTCACAGTTGTTATCTTTTCCTGTGTATTCTCTTTTTATGTTGCTTTCCTTTTTTGGCCTCCTGAATGGCAAAAGCCCCATAGCATCACTCACATAACCAATGCATGTGCTCATTGGCTGGGCAGCTGCCGCCAGAAGAGAAAAGAGTTGAGGTTTCCCTGCCTTTTCCTCCCTCTTTCAGCAGAGCTGTTTTCATCTGTCTGGTGGCTGATTTTCTTGGAAGAGCAGGAAGTTACAGTCTATCAGATGTGGCTGACAGGTGGTTCAAAGGGCACAAGGGCACCTCCAAGGCACTCCTATGTGCTGTTCCACTTCATTATCAGTTCATTGGTAAACCAAACTGGGGGAGACAAAAAAAAACAACCCAAATCTTGGCTATTCAGACATACAGTCCTTTTAGATTGAAGCAGGAAGAATGTGTGCAAAAATATAATCTCTGAAATGCTGAGAGGTTGGCTTCTCCTGTTTAAAAAGAGGAAGTGTTTTCCCTCATGCCAATACTAATTGTACTGCCACATGAGAGGGAGAGGGCAAGACTGTTCTCAGAATACTGCTTCCTCTTTCAACACATTCAGACATGTGAGGGAAAGGAGGGCTCTTCTGACTGCTTCATTTAACTTTTTAAATATGGATTCTGACATCTTTACAGAAATAGCCACCGTAAGATAAGCCCATCTTTCAGCTACTCTCTACATCATTATCAAAAAGCCTTTATTATAGTGAATTCCAAAATGAAAACTGCATTAAGATACCAGCTGCATCATGATTAGCACAAAATAGGAATCAATTCCCCAACTCTGACCTGTGCTAGTGGGAGGTGTCCCTGCCTATGGCAGGGGGTTGGAACAAGATGATCTTTGAGGTCCCTTCCAACCTTACCATTCTATGGTTCTATGAACTCTGCATCTCAGAGGTTCAGCCATGCTCCAGTTGTCCTGGGGACATTAAGCTGACAGCTGTTAGACTATACTATTGCTAGTGTTACTCTAATGCAGAAAACTTGGATTATATGTCACACAGAACAAAAATGAATGCTCAGGTGCAGAATATATTGAATAAAGATCATCACAAAAGTGCAGAGAGACATTCTGTGAAATCCTGATTTGATTATCTGGTGCCAGAAGTCTTACTTTATGTAGATCTAACCTTGTGGTCAGGGCAGTCTCTAATGCTGATGTCTGCTTGCTTGTCAGCTCTCCCTTCAGTCATAGAAGCATCCAGCACATGCATTTGTGTGGTACAGCAAAGCATTGTTTGTATTCTGTTTATAAAGCAATCCAAAAGTAGTGTTAAATTCTGTTTATAAAGAAATCCAAAAGCAGTGTTAAACAGTGATTTGTCCTAGTGGAGGACTGTGATTAATGTTTCCTTGCTGACTTCTCACCTCAGGTTAAATCACTTGGCTGCATTGTCCATATAATTCCCAAAGCTGCTAAACAAAGATTGTGGAATGCAGATACCACACTGATGGGAGGGACAGAATCCCTCTAAGCAAGCAGGTGGACATTGTATGAGTAATAGAGCAAGCAGGAGAGGCATAAGACCTATAGGTAACACATAGAGTACCTGAGAAATTGCAGCACAAGGAGGATAGTGGAAGCTGTACATTCACTGGCTGTTAGAAGGCAGGTTTGGCTTGCTGAACCAGGCAAGGAATTTCATGGGTAGCTCCTGATTTCTTTACTAGATTTCACTCTTCTGATCTCAGAGAGGGTTTACAACTAAAAACAGTGATAAGCTGTACTTCAGAGCTCCTACACACAGTGCTCATTGAAACCTTACTCTAAACATGGAGCATGTTCACCTCCAGGCACCATCTACAGCAATTGAAGGAATCTGCCACAGGAAAACAAAGTTCTTCCTCCACACATAGAAGGAACTTACTGTAATATTTCGGGCACATGACACAAAGTGCAAGTATAGAGCACTGCAACAAGGATAGGAAGAATTCACACCACTATGAAAAGGGAAAGCCCAACTCATTTTTCACTTCTGATTTCTCACCTCTGATGTGTTTTGTTTACCTTATTTCATATTAACCTGACTAAAACCCAGCTAAGCCACCAATGCCTGCAGCTTTTATTCAGGTGTTGCTAAGCAGTGATTCTTGAGGATCTGGGGGTTTTCCACTGTTTTGTTATTTAATGGGCCAAGACCCAGTAAATCAGTTACAGTTAGATAAAAACACTAAGTGACAAGGTGTGATGCATTCAGAAACTCTAATTTGAGCCCCATAAGGCAAATCCCTCAGGCTCTCTCTAAGACAGTAGCTCCTTCAGAAGGCAACAGCCTAGGATTTTTCTCTAGAGGAACATGTCTTTCTTAGATGACTGAAAAAAAAAAAAAAACCCTAGGCTGATTTTTTTCCTTTTAGGCAAGGTTAGTCCATGCAAACACTTCTTTCACATCCTGTATTCCTTCTTTCTGCTTAGCAGGGAAATCAGGACTCTAGTTATGACTAGCACCGAGGCCAGACACAGTTAAAGTCAGGTATCACAGTGCCATTTGAGACTTCTACTTTTAAAAGTAAGCCTTTCAAGAGTAACTAAAAGCAATCTAGATTTTTTCTTTTTTCTTCAGATTGACCTGGGTAGATGACAGCAGTCTAACTCAGCTTCAGCAAGGATTTTAATATTGTTTATTGTAACATCCTCATAGGTAAGATTTGGAAGTGTGGGTTAGATGAGTGGACAGTGAGGTGGATTGAGAACTGGTTGAACAACAGAGCTCAGAGGGTTGTGATTAGCAGCAGCACAGTCTAGTTGGAGGCCTGTAGCTAGCAGTGCTTCCCAGGACTCGGTACCGGGTCCCATCCTATTAACAGATTCATCAGACTTGGACAAAGGGACAGAGCAACCTCAGTGACCTTGCTGATAGAAAACTGGGAGGAGTGGCTGACAAACCAGAAGGCTGTGCTGCCATTCGGAGACCTGGGACAAGCTCAAGTACATAGCATTTAATGCCCCTTCAAAGCAGAGCTGATCTTCACCTAAGCTTATGGAGAGCACATTGCAAATTATTTATTTTATATTTTATTGATATAGGTGAACTTCTGTGTTATGGTATAAACTGCAAAGTATGGAAGAATGCTGCTCACTCTGGCAGAGTGCGCCAAGAGTTTTGGCAAAGTGCTGAACAAAACAGACTACTTTGAAGACCTAGGAGTTATTGAAAAAGCATTTTACATGTGAAATGCGAAGCAGAGCAGGATGAGTAAGGAATGGAAAAGTGGGAAAACCTGAGGGAGAGAAGCCTAGGCTTGTAGTGAACAAACTGTTTATAAAAGAGAGCAGTAAGGTAAGACAGCTGGAGAATGAACAACAGATTAGCACATTCCAGCCAGTCAAGGGAGCAGAGTGAGCATTGCAGGAAGAAGAGGAACACCAGCAACCATTGCTAACCAAAGGACTAGGGCTGCGATCACCCACCAGCTCCACATGATTCTTCTTTCTCTCCATATTGGTAATTTCAGTGTCTTCTTTCTCTGGCCCCTCAGTGAGAGGTTGATTGCCCCTTCCGTGAAGTAATCAACAAAGATAAAGATTGCCTTTGTTGAAGATGGGCCCGGATTGACAAATTCGGGCCATTCTGGCAAAGGGATGCAAACAGCACCTTTGTGGACATCTGCCCAAGAGCTCAGGAATGCTGATAGAGTGGCTTGATGAAGTTCCAAGATTAACACAACGCCCAGGACGCGGTACTTCACACCGGCTACCCCGAAGATGGAGCGGTAAGCGGTGCAGGGAGGGGGCGGAGGCCCAGCCCGGTGCCGCCGCCGGGGCCCCGAAGATGCATGAGACTGCACCTGGACAACGGCCTAAAAACTGTATAAAAATACATAAGCGACGCCTGCAAAGGTGTGCATCTACCACTGGAGCACCGCCATGTGCATCTACCACAGGAGCACCTACCACCAGAGAAGCCCCTCCACGAGGAGGACCCGAGGAACCACTTACAGAAGGACGTCCCTGGGCCGGGCACACCTCTCTCCCTCTCTCGCCCCCATCTGCAGCTGATGGTAATATAATCCCTGTTCTTTTCCTTCCCTGCTCTTAATCTTTCTCCTTCGTTCCCTCTCCCTCTCTCACCTCTTCCCTCTCTTCCTCGGTTTTGTTCAATGTTATCCCTTAATAAATAGTTCCTGGTGATATTTGGTCTCGTTTGCACCTTAATTTCACACCACGGACATCTAAAAGAACCAGTCTTGCTCCTCTGGACGGAGATACTGTTCATCTCTGTTCTCCGGACCTTGACACCCTCCTGGAAGCAAAAGGGAAGACTGGCTGGCTGGCTGCAGAGCACAGCTCTGCATCTGCTAGCTGCCCATCCAGAGCAACATAGCCAGAAGGGCTTGTGGTGGGTTGAAAATTATCCCAAACAAAAATCACCAGACTAGCTCAGAAGGCTTGGAAGCAAATAAAGCTATATATTTAGAGTAAGCTAAACTCAAAAAGCATATAATATGATGCATATGTACAAGAAAATATTTACAAATATTTCTAATTATTTGCAATTTAGAAATAACAAAAAAATCCCCTTGGACAAAGCCCAAGAGGGGGCCAACCTTCTTCTTTCCACTCCACCCCCAGTGAGAAAACCAGAAGGGCCTCAGCTACTACCTGCACAGCCAAAGTTAGTGCAGAAATCAGTCAGTGTGGAGGAGGGAAGAGTGAGAGTGAAGCAGGAGGCAGAAAGGAGAAGGGAAGAAAATTATTTATACAGCAGATTCTATATTAGTCTAGCAAATGAATGGAATGGCATAGACTTACCTTATTATTATTGTTGTTCTTCTGCATCCAGCACAATTCTTTATTTAAAATTTTGAATGAAACTAGTGTGTTAACTCTCAAACTGCCACAAAACTTTCCCTCCATGACAAGCTACACAAAACCAAAACCAAAACAAGCTCCAACAACCCAAACTTTTCAATTATTCTTAAACATAAATACAGCATAAGAATTTGTGATATTTTTTTTTGTCTGATGCAAGTTGGGAAATAACTGCTATTGTTTGGTAAAATGTAATTTTCTAGTAATCATCAGTTATTGGATAAATGGTCTAGAGTGCCTGTGCAAATCAAGCCCCTTTCCCCTGGTATTGTACTTTTGTGATAAAGAAGGTGAAAATAGCTTCTTTACACAAAGCACTGTGAAGAATCGACAGGCTTAGAGTAACTTCTACGTCCAATATACTGGAAATTGCTCATTTGCAGTTCCCTAATGCTGAGCCCTCTCTTATTTCTTCCTTACAAATTAGATTTCCTCAAATTAATTCTGCTGCTTTCAAGAAATTACTGTAAAAGACTAAAGGCACAGGGTAATAACGACGTAAAAAAGATAAATGGGAAACCACTGGGGGAATCTTACAGAGGAAAATCCGGCTCCAGCAACACTGATGTGCATTCACTATTGCCAGGACTCCACCCTGGAGAAAGCACCAGACCAAGGAATCTTTTTAGTAACTTTCAGCTCTTCCATTTTCCCTGACACTGTGTCAAACATTGCCTCTCATTTTCACTCTCTTCTCTCAGCTCCTGTTGTTTACACTGAAACTCTTAAAACTAAATTGCAAGACCCTGAGAACAGGGATTTCCTTTTCCAATCTCCATGACTAATGTGCTTACAAACATGATGTGAACCACAACTGGAGCTTTGCAGAGATTTTCTGATTCATGGTTAGATTTTCAGACATGCAGATATAACAGAACAATCAAGACTCTGATGCTCACCTTGGCCAAGCACAACTAACTGATCACTATGAAATATCTATGAAAATTAAAGTTGTAGATGTATTATAGTTAGGCATTGTGATGATTTGGGAGTTATCTGCCCCCCCTCCCCCCCCCCTTGTAAAATCACCCAGACTAGACACACTACACACAAAAACCTGTGCACACACACCCCCCTATATAAAGGTTATAAAGGTTATTGTACTGTCTGGTACACAATGTAATTGTGCTGCTCTCAATTAGTACCTTTTTTACCTTTTGAAGAAGTATAATGTAAGCAGTGATAGAGATACAATGTATAGTGTTATTTTATTCTCCAGTGGTTGCAGTACCATCCTCTTCAACAGGCAAATCTTTTCATGGCAGTATCTGAAATTCACTGGTGAATGTTTGGGATGGTTTCGGAGTTCCCTGCCCCCACACTATGAAAAAAATCCCCCAGACTAGACTCACCCAGATGGAAGTTAAGGACTGAAGCTCTATTTACAGCTTAGCACAAT
>VWYK01074268.1:16938-31795 GCA_013399775.1 Semnornis frantzii
GGAGACTCTCTGTGTTTCTGTTATCTATGTTTGTGTTCTTGTTCTTATACATCTCAGCAAGCCTATGAGCGAAGTAGACATCACCATCGTTTGCTTTTCACAGCCTATAGTTCTTTTCATAAAAATATTCCAATTAGCTTCAAACCAGCATAGGCATTCTGAAGATATTAGACAGCTCTTCACCAGCTGTAAAAGGACAGGTTGACTGCAGGCTTTTCACATTCTTACAGCTGAGTTGATGTAAATTATGACACCACCACCACCACCCACCCTGTCCTTCAAGATCTAATGCATTCTTCTGAACAGATGCCTGTATTTTATGTACCTGAGTTTTCTCATGTGCTGAAAATATTCAGCAATCGAATGGTTAAAAACATTTCTGATATACAGAATCATACCTTTCCCAAAACTAACTTTGTCCTTTTAGATCTTAGTATGGAAGGGCAAAAGAAAGGGGCAAGATCTGAAGAGTCTTTCTACTTCATCAGTGTGAGAATAAAATAGTAATGTGGGAAATATCCTTTAAAACATACTTATTAATGAAGTCCTGTGATGCAGTGCTATCACCTTCATTGTTGCAGCTCTAAGCTTGCTCTTACTGGCTGTATCCTGCTCCTTTTGAAACAATTCTAAAATGCTGTCTGCAGTGCAGTATGTCAAGAATACAGCAATGAGACCAGAAGGATGCACAGAGGCAAAGGGTTTGCCATCTCAGCACCACTGCAGAAGCAGCTGTGAGAAACAAACTTTAGCTCTTGCTTTTGCATTGGAGTCTCTGCAGTGACAAGGACTTAGACCTTCCAATTCTCATGCAGCAAAAGACACTGTCACAGCTCTGGAAGCCACTCCTGAAAGCAAGACCCTGCTCACATTTTTCATAAAGAGAAACAGCAGTTTGCTAGAGCAAGTAATAAAAAGATTTAGACTGACGTCAAGTGTTGTCTTTCTTACCCTAGAGGACTCACTTTCTCCTCTGATGGTGACTGAGGCCTATAGCAGGACATGTGGATCTTATGAAGCAGTAGCAAAGGAGATGCAGAAGAAAAGGAGGTAGGGACTGTGGGGTTGGCAAGCATTATCTGGAAGGCTTAGTTTAGCTGATCTCATCTCAAATTATAACTGTATCCCAAAAAATACCAACAGAAGTCAAGGAGAAATTCCCACTATACTACAAATCTGCAAAGGTAGAGAAACCAGTATCAGAAACCAGGGATGTAACACTCAGTCACTGGATCTTTGCCACAATAAAAGCCATGGAGCAGTTGGCCAGACTGAAAGGCAAATTAGAATGAGAAGGCATACTGAAAGATTTTTGAAAACTCTTAACTGGCTTTATGTAGCTTTCCCCAACATGAAATACTCCAGTCCCAAAGAGACCAAATTCTGAAGAGCAAATTGTTGGTAATTTGTGAAGAAAGAACTTGCATTGCATAGAAATGTAACTGTTCACCTTCACAAAAGAGTTTCCTTGTGGAAGACCACTCAACTATAGCCTTGCCATGTTATTTGGAAGTAGAGGGGGTCACATCTACTTTCATTTGAGTGCAGTTCACCACACTTCATAAAAGAAATGTAGAAATAGAGACCAAATGACCAAACAGAGTGCTGGGAAAGAACCAGGTGGGGGTTTTAATATATACTTTACTTGTAATATTTTTAACTTCCCAAAATTGATTAAGTTTATCACACAGCTACAGAATATCAATGTATTACCAAAAAATTCATCTAATTCAGTGAACATCACTGAATTTTGTGCACGAGGTAGAAGTGGTAGGTTATATTCTGACTTTTTTGTCATAATATCTTACAAGATACTGCCACAGACAAGTTAAGGAAAACTGGGCTAAAGGAGACAAATGTGGGGCTTATAGTGGGTCATAAACTATAAATGAGTCACTCACTCTCTGTTGTGAGAGGCAATTGCCATAGAGAGTACACAAACTGCCCTGTGCCCACAAAACACATAAAATAACCCTTCCAGCCATTTAGCACTAGTAAGGCTATGTGGAGAGCTACAGACACTGCTGGGGAAAGTCAGAAGAAATTCAGCTTTGTGAAGGAAGACAGTATTATGTGCCCAGTCATAAGAAGTCTGATGGCAACATGATGGCAGTCTTCTAAAATGTGAAAGGCTTCTGAAAACAGGAGATGAGTCATCTGTGCTACACAGCCATGGTGGATGTGAAAACAGCTATAAGACTGAAACAAGACAGGCACAAAATGTTTTCTAATGATGAAAATAGAAAAAGTATAGGAGATATTGCCTGGGAGGTGGCATATTAAAAAGTAAACTACTAAAGCCAAATGTCTATTAGGAAGGGGGTAGGTAGAACTGATTCTGCCTTGAGGCTGTACGATGAATCACTGGACCCCCTAAGGTCCTTCCTTCCTGAACCTATGTGTCTACATTTCAAGATGAAATACAGTATTGGCTTCTTTTATTCTGTCCCAGAGTTGACATGAAAAGAAATAAGCAAATAATTTCTCCTTTGACTGTCAGGCAACTGAAATAAATTTAGTGGAGCATGCATGGCTTAGTTTCCTCCAGCACACATGTGCTTCAGTGTTGACACTGATGATCAGAGGGGCACATTGTCTTGACTTCTGTTTGTTGCCTGTGTGCTGTAGATAGACCTCTTCCAACTGATTGTATCAACACCAGTTTCTGTTTCTTTCTTCTATAGTATCAGTGAGGAAGTTGCATTCAAACTTGTATTTATTATTTATTAGGCTACTGAATATTCCCACCACTAATAAACTAGACCACAAAATGGTTATGGTGAAGTGTGGTTTAAATAACTTGCCATAAAAATGTTTCCCTACAAAGTTAACAAATTGACAAAGAATAAACCTGAGTCAAGGTCAGAAATGCCCTGCAACAATATGTTACATCCACTCATTTATCTTCTACAGGCATCACGTATTTTAGTAAGAAATCACTCTTCAGGTACAAAATGGAGTATGACAGGACAAGGAGCGATGGGGTTAAACTTGAAGTGGGGAGATTTAAACTGGATGTTAGCAGGAAGTTCTTTCCAGTGAGGGTGGTGAGGCACTGGCACAGGTTGCCCAGGGAGGTTGTGGCTGCTCCCTCCCTGGAGGTGTTGAAGGCCAGGTTGGAGGAGGCCTTGAGTGACCTGTACTAGTGGGAGGTGTCCCTGCCTATGGCAGGGGGTTGGAACTGGATGATCCTTGAGGTCCCTTCCGACCTTACCATTCTATGATTCTATTATTTTAGTATCACAGTATCCTGTATCTTGCAAGAACACACTTTGCATAATTCCTGCAGTCAGCTCCTATTTTTTAAGGAAATTGTTTTCTTCCCACTGTGATAGGGAAAAACAAAATTATACTAAGTACATCTCTTAGCTTCTAGCACTTTGTGACTACTAGCCAAGAGCTTGCAGTCACATACCCTCAGGTACCAACATTTTCCATTGTCCAAAGCCTTCCTCTCATCATTCTCCAAGTGCTGCCACCACAACCCTACCTGGTACACAAGAGCACGGGGAGGGGCCATATTTAACACTCTGATAGCATCAGCATCCTCCTACTCACCCTTCTTCCAGATGGTGTTCAGAGCTTGGCAGCAACAGGCTGCAGGCACAGAAGTAGCATGCTCCTTACAGGTGTCTGTGCAGGTGTCCTTCCAAGTCTGTGCATCAGAAAACACAACACTTCCAGTGACTAGAACATTGAACTTTGTGTTCATACGTCAGGCACATGGTCTGCACAGGCCTACAGCAAATCCAGCACCTCTGGGAAAGAGTGGAGTGATCCTTGTGGAACTAATCTGCTGATTATATGCAATAATGCCCACCTTATGGGAAAGACCTGTCTAGTAGACTCTGTTTGACTCCGTAAGACAATGGGTGCCTTCCTCAGCAGAGGCAGCACAGCATCAGTGACACATAAAGTGAAAGCCTGTTTGGTGTCAGTCATTAGAACTGTGGACTAACAATACACCACTTGGTTCCTTCTCATGGAGACTTCCAGCCTGGAGAGCTCTAGATGTTGTTAGGAGTGTGGCCAGTCAGGATCAATACTAGAAAATTACTGAAGGATGGTTCAGAGCAGAATGCATGCCTGTCCACGGCAGGGAGGCGGAACTGGATGATCTTTGAAGTCCATTCCAATCCAAATCATTCTATGAATCTATGAACAGGAAGATGGCTGCCCCTGGAAAGGCTTGTCTCCTGACAATGGCATTCATAATACTTAGGAGCTACTAAATGGTTGCCATTTCACTCCATTTATCAAAGAGCACTGATAGTATAATAGCTATGTGGAACGTTGCTTTGAAATCCTCTTGCTTGGATTTCAAAGGTACTTCAGCAATGCTAATATACTGTCTTTTGGTTTTATAGCTTGAGAAAAAGGACAGAGAACAGTCTTTGTCTTAAAGAGCAAGCAGTTTACCCAAAAAAATCACACAGGAAGTTCTGGTGAAGTTGACAATATTTCACAGATTATGTCCTACCTTCATCACAATAAACCTTCTTCTCAATGATTGTCTACTAATTACATCCATAGGATGATCATAATAGATAAAATGGCCCACATCAAGTGGCACTTAATAGCCTTTTATTCAGTTGTTGCACCATAAACACACTTCTGCATTATATATTCATTGTACTGCATATGCATTGATCCAAATAGATTAAAAATAGAAACCAGAAACTAAAACTACATTGATTGTTCAGACAATCAACAAACATTTTTTTCTTTAAATGAACTGTGCTAGGTACATGCACTTGTAGCATACTAACATTAGACATTGTGTGTTTCAAAGGACGTGGTTATTCATTATCTCTTGCCCACAGCTCTCACTGTAATGATATCAGTTTCTTCTGAATTATCAGTCTTTTTGATAGGACACATTTTCAGCTTTCATATCCCCGAGTTACTCATTCATTTACAGAGATCAATAGTATCTGCATTTCATAAGCAGAGTACTCAGAGTACTGGCTTTTAACAACCAAAACTGACTCCTTGGTTACTTGTTGATGATCATCTCAGAAAAGGAAATAATAGAAAGGTTATCACATAAAAGATATGATGCAAACCACAGGAACACTCAGTCTGGATCAAATTTTGCCATCTTAGATGGTATGAATGGTTTGACTGTCTGAGGGACTTGAGAAGGATCTCTGAGTATATAATTCCAGATAAAAGCTCATTTTGTTGATTTTTTTGTATCTTGCCCTTTAATAATCCCCAAGCAGTTCCTAAAACCTACAAGCTGAAAGAATAAAAGCTCCAGTTACACGTATCTTCATCGGTGTCCTAGGAGAGCTAGGCTCAGAGGATGTGCAGCACCTCAAAGCTGAAGCATCACCAGCAGCTAGGAACAATTTTATGGCTATAGTATGGCTGGAAGGATTGTTATTTCCTTAAGCAACAATTAAAATGTAGTATTTTACAATATGCAGAATGACATGGCATAGTCCTTTGCTTACCAAAGTTTTAAATCATCTCTGAATAAATTTCTATAACCACCTAGGAGTTTGTTACTTTGAGGGAGTAGGAAGCAAAAGGTAAACCCTGACTTCTACCCTCTCAACCACTGCAGATGTGCACTATCATAACAAAAAAAAAAAAATAAAAAAGAGAGAGCGAGAAATAGAGAAGAACTCTTTAGACATAAAACCAGAACCTGTCTGCAAACACTGAGCTGGGTCCAAGCCTCACTTCAAGAACTAGAACGCATGATGTATTCAATATTCATGGTGGCATTCCCTCAAACATTGAAGAACCAGGGCAAACTGCACCAGAACACAGAGATACACCTCCCCAGACAAGTGCCTTAAACTACTGAATGAGCAAAACTATGCTACCTCTCTGTGACTCAACACACTTCATAGTTTCCTGATTTTTTACCAAATGGGGCATTTTCTCTGTGAGCTGTGTCAATGGAGGGAAGCCAATGTAACTTCAGCCTTCAAAAAAGGTAAGAAGGTGGACCCGGGAAACTACAGACCAGTCAGGCTTACCTCCATCCCTGGAAAGGAGATGGATCAGCTCATTATGGAGGTCATCTCTAAGCACATGGAGGAAAACGAGGTTATCAGAAGCAGCCAACATGGATTTACTAAGGGAAAGTCATGTTTGACTAATCTGATAGCCTTCTATGATGGTGTGACAATACATGGACGCAGGGAGAACAGTGGGTATTGCCTTTCTTGACTTTAGTAGGGTTTTTGGTACTGTCTCAAATATCCTTGTGGGATAGCTCAGGAAGTGTGGATTAGAAAAGTGGATGGTGAGATGAATCAAGACCTGGCTAAACAACAGAGCCAAGAGGGTAGTGATCAATGGCAGAGTCCAGTTGGAGACCTGTAGTTAGAGGTGTTTCTCAGGAGCCAGTGCTGGGTCCCATCTTGTTCAACATATTCATCAACTGCCTAGAAGAAGAAACGGTGTACCCTCAAGAAATTTGCTGGTGATACAAAACTAGGAGGGGTGGCAAGAGAAGGCTGTGGTGCCACTCAGTGAGACCTGGACAAAGGCAAATCTAATGAAGTTCAACAAGGATAAGTCTAGAGTCCTGGCACCTGGGGAAGAATAACACCATGCACCAGTACAGCTTAGGGATTGACCTGTTGGGGAATAGTCCTGTAGAGAAGGACATTGGGTACTGGCTGACAATTTGTCCATGGGACAGCAGTGTGCCCTGAAGGCCAAGAAGGCCAAGAGTATACTCAGGTGCTTTACGAAGAGTGTGTCCAGCAGGTCAGCAGAGGTTCTCCTCCCTATCTACTCAGCCCCAGTTAGATTGCATCTGGAATATTGTGTACAGCACTGGGCTCCACAGATTCAAGACAGAGAACGTGGAGGACTATGAGCACTTCTCTTACAAGGAAAGACTGAGCAACCTGGGGCTGCTTAGTCCAGAGAAGAAAGGCTGAGAGGGGACATTTTATCAGTGTCTACAAATGTCTGAAGGGTGCCTGTCAGGAAGGCGGACCCAGTCTCTTTGCAGTGATAGCCACTGACAGGACAAGGGGCAATGGACGTAAACTCAATCACATGAAATTCCATCTCAACAGGAGAAAAAAAATTTTTACTGTGAGGGTGACAGAGCTCTGGAACCAGCTGCCCAGGGAGACTGGGGAGTCGTCTTCTCTACAGAGATCTTCTAAACCTGCCTGGACACGTTCCTCTGTGACCTGCCCTAAGTGGTCCCACTTTGCAAGGGGGTTGGGCTCGAGGTCTCTGGAGATCCCTTCCAACACCTAGCATTCTATGATTGGGCTCTATTGACATTTGTAGGTTGGGATGGAATAACAACCACCAGACAACAAGGACCGCATAAAGGGAGGGAAGGCGAGCGCTGCGACAATACAGTGCAAGAGCCGCACAACTACCAATCCCTGCGCCCCGGAAGGCAGCAGTCCTGCCGGGCCTGCAAGAACCAGCACGTGGAGCATCTGCCCCGACGATACAGGACTGCCAGCCCGCACTGGCAACAGTACTAGCTCGGTTTACTCGGTTGCGTACACACCGTGCTGCGTGCCGGTGAGAGCAGTGCCTACGCCTGATAAACGACTCCCTGCGGTAGACTCCTTGCAGGCAGCCGGGCGGCGCAGGCAGGGCAGCACAGCCTGCCGCTTCTGCCCACGCACAGGCGCCTGGCCTCCCCGATACCGCCCTGTCTTCAGATAGTCGGGCGCGGAAGGTCCGAACGCTGGGCATACGGCCACTCGTCGTGATCAGGACCGGCCCACCGACTCACGGCCACACCGCCCGTCTCACCGCCCGGTTACCGACCGGGAAGTGGGCGGCGGAAACTGTACACGAGTAACTACCGGGACTTCCCGCGGCCGCCAAAAGCCCAACCTCCCGCGCTCTCTCCCTCTTCAACGACTCCTCCCATTACCGCCACCGGAGCATAAACGCCTGCGAAGGCACCACTGTCCAAGACCAAGCCGCTTTCCACGCACTTCGGGGACAGAGCTGGACTACAAGCAAACACCCCAGTGCCGCAGACACCGTCCGCGTAGCCGGCAGGGCGGTGCGGGGGCAACCTGCGCACGCGCAGCCGCCGCGGGTTTCCGGTAACGGTGCTGGCGCCGGTCGTGCCGAGGGTCGGATGGATGGCGACCTGGCGACGGTGGCCGTGGGGCGTACGACTGTGATGGCATTATTCTTCTGCTTCCTGGTCTGGCTGCCTCTATGCTGCGCAGGTGGGTCCCGGTGAACGGACAGGACACGGCCGGCACCACACCCCACCCGAGCAGCAGCTGGGGGCTGATGCGGCGCCCGTTCTCAAGGGGGAGGGTGGGGAGCCGGTGGCGCTTCGTGCGGCCGCAGCCTTGCTGCCGCCCCCACATGGACGTGTGGCTGTGGGCACTGCCGCTTTCTTCCTGCCCCAGCCTGCGGCGCCGTGAGAGGAACGCAGTCCTGGCGCCGCTGCGGGGATGCAGAGATGTCCGGGCCTTCGAGTGATGTGGGCTTGGTTTCCGTCTAGTGCCTCGGGGTTTACGGTTCATTAATAGTCTTCATCCGCTTCGAGCTTGCTTCCTGTCTCTAAATCCTAGAAGCTACGTAGCTAAGGCGTGGTGCAAATAGGTTTTCGAATCGTGCTGATTGGCTTTGAAAGGTATGGTGGCCTAGACTGGCACAACCTAAGGCATAAATAAGGACATGGGTGAAATGAAATTGCAGGTTAAGGATTTCACTACACAAGATTGTAACATGCCTTTCCTTGCCTCATTAACGCAGTAAGAAGCTGTCGCACAAACGCTTTTTTTCAAGCGAGAAGCATCGTGCAACCCAGAGAAACTGTGAATTACCTTCCTGCATATTGAAAGGTCACTGTGATGTGCAACAGAGAATGCATGGGCTAAGCTAATTTGGATAGTGGAAATGTTACAACTATGGGCTAGTGTGTGCATGCTGCCTCTGATGTCATCTAAACTCTTGAACTCTCTGGAAGATTGTGTTGTAGTTCGGCATTCCCAAACGAAGACTAGAGCTAGGGTGTTTTCAGGTGTCCTCACTTTGAATTTGTCGTAGGATTCAAGCAGACCTCTTTGTTTTCTTTCAGATATTTTGTTCGTAGTTGAATTCTTTGTGCACTGATCCTAAGTTTTATCCTCAAACTGGAAGCACTGCAACATGCATCTGTTTGATTAATCCACACATGTTATAGCAAATGATTAACATGACACATGCTACTTCCAGAGTTAGAAGAGTGCTCTGCTACAGTGACCTCTCGCTTTCTGCCTTGCCAAAACCAACAGTTCCTCTCAGCTGCTCCTGTATAAAAGTTCTTTCAGTAAGAACTTTCCATTCTCTAAAGTGTCTTTCTGCTTACAGGACCAAAAACATTTGGGCCACTTTTGGTGTGTGTTTGACTGTGGCTTTGTTTTGCTTCTAATGTCAGTGTCTGCTTCCAATATACAGCAGGTGTCTGTTCCTATCCCAAAATGTCTGCTTAAAGTTTCTGTGGATTCTACTACATACATACACATGATGTAAGTCATTGTGTACTCTTGACAGGACTTCCCCTTGACTGTCTCCCGAGGGAGCATATTTTCATCTTGCTAAGACTACTTCTGTTGTTGAATGGTTTGTGTTGTTACTTAACGTTATATAGTTGTTGTTATTATTTCCAACAATCACTTGTTGAAAATATTAATTAAAATATTATAAATTAAGTAATGATGCTTGTTAGAACAGTATTTATTTTAATTTATTAGAATTTGTTGGGGAAAGGAAAATAGGCAGTTGTATTCAAAACTTTTCTTGTACTTAATCTCTTCTTTCCATAAAAGTCTAATCTCTTATGTGCTCAGCACCACAGTGTCATCATGCTTTAAATGAAGAAACATGAGTTAATTTTACATGTCTTGACTCTTGATCAACAGTGAAATTAACCAGGAAGAAGTCTTGATTTTTCTGATTTCTAACTAAATCAAAACGTTCCTCTGGTAATTAAACACTACTGAGTTCACTCCTTCATTCATGGATTGATCTTCATCGGGATTTAAGAAATTAATTTAGGGAAGCAAACACAAAAAAAGTTTTGGAAATAGGGAGTATTATGTGAAAGGATGGATGAGTGGATCACCTCTTTGTAGTATTGAGAATAAGTGTCATGCCAAATCATCCTGAATTTCTGATATTTTAAAATAAAAGGCAGTGCAGCTAGAGGAGCTCCAATGACATGGATTTGGACTTAATAGTGCTTTTGATTTTTACATTGTGTACTGATCGCTTAAACACACTGGGAAAAATAATTTCTGTGTGGGTTTTCTTCTAGCTTATCAAAACATTTTACAGTTCATTTTCAAGAGGGGAGGATATATCAAGTGGGAACCTTCTATTTAATCCACATAAAACTGAGAGGAGCTCACAATTGTTTTGAAAAACGGGGAAAATCAAGAAGTATTATTGATGAACTGGAGAAATACCGAAAAAACTACTAAAAAGGGACTTGGACATGTGCAGTGCTGTGTGCTTAGATAAATAAAGGATGACAAAGGATGGTCTGAGTACTGCCTCTGAAAAAATATTTGTGCCTTGTAATTCATGTGTAGAAGTTTAAGTGATACACTGTAGAAAACCCCAGAAGTACTGGGGCACAGCAGTGCTAATTAAAGTTAAAAAGTTAGTTTATCTGTCTTGTAAAACTGTTGCACTTTTTCTGAAGTTTGCTGTTTCGATCAAGTTCAAGCATTTGGAGAGAATACAAAAGAAAACAATAAAAGTAATTGAGAAAATGAGAAAAAGGAAAAAACTAAATGAGTTGTGGCTGCTTTTCCATTTTCTTGTCGTTAGTCATGTTTAACATTGTTTTCAAATATATTTGATGTAAAGAATAGTGTGCTTCAATATCCGTGGACAGAAAAATACGTGGGCTAAATGAGTTTGGAGGAGATGGATGATAAACTCTGTGTTTTGCAGCCTGTAAACTTTGTCATCCACAGATTATGAACTAAGAAGGGTCCTTACTATAAGGAAATGTGTGTCCTGCAAAGATCCAGACCTCCAGTGAAATCTATTAGGAAATCTGAGCTGCTTTGCTTTTGATTTACAGAAAGCTTTCCCTGTTTCTAATGGTAAGGATAGTGAAATTTTTCAGGGGATTGGAGGCCTTTAAGAATAGATGATGCAGTGTTAGAAACCATAGGACTTTTCAAAACAAACATCTAATGATGTGCATAGAATTGGCCACCTGCTCTCTACAATGTGAAATACAGGTGGTTTTGCAAGGTTTTGGTGGGGTTTTTTTGGATTTTTGTTTTGGGTTTTTTTTTTTTCCCAGCTCTCTTTCTCTGCTTTCAGTATATGAATGAGTGATGAGGGAAGTGTTAAAATGTGAACTGGTGATCATTAACTGTTAACAAATTTCAACCAAAGACATTCTGTGGAGTATAAAAGTTACAGTTGACTCTCAGATTATATCTCTCATTTTACCTGATACAGGAGGTAAGTGAACAGATGAAAGAATATAATTGCAGCCTGGAATCCTCCAATAAATAAGTATTTGAACTTGGATAAGCAATTTTATTTCATGGTGAAGACAGTTTGAATTATCAGGGTTGTCCGCTAGGACTGGGAGTTATTTCTGAAGCCATCACTTGATTTCCTGACCAGAGTAGTAAGTAAAAATCCTAATCATGTGGGGTTCTTTGCTGTTATGTTGTTACACCCAATGAAGGCAAAAGGCTGTCTAGCCCAGTGTTGATCTACAGCAGCTGCTGGCAGTGCAGGAGTAGGAAAGAACCAAAAAGCAAGTGCATAGTAACATTTCTCAACCTAGTTTTCAGTGTGTAGTGTTGAGACTTTGTATTTGACTCTGAACTCCTGCCTGGTTTATGAAATCAGCATTCAGACTCCTAAGGGAAGGAATTTCACAGACTGACCAAGTGTTCAGTGAAGCAGCAGTTTCATTTGTTTGCTTAGAGCAAGGTGGTGCTCCTTTTGATGCTTCCAGTTTTGTGTTAAGAAGAGAGCAATTGATGTTTTGCCCTTACTTTCCTGATCTGTTTTATCCTCACCTCAGTCTCCCTCTCAGGCTGGAGAATCATAATATGATTCCTCTCTGGACAGAAGCTGTTCCTAATGTTGGATTATCAATGTCACCCTTCTCTGCCTTATTCTGTTCTGCTATCTGCTCATGAGAATGGGCACACTAAAGCTGCACACGATGTTTAAGATGAGTCTGTAAGGAATTCATGTAATGACATTAAAATTTAATTTTTTAGTCCCTTAATTCCATGTCTATTTCTAACTTTTTTCCCCTTGTTTGGATTACTGCTGAGCACTGACTGCAAGTGCTTGCTCTTTCCTGTTGTTGTTGAATAACAATGAACAACCTTCTGAAAGCTATAGTCTTTCTTGAGTCATGGGTTCAAGTTACTTTTAACCCCATCATGGATTTTAATTTAATTTTGTGGGTAATCTCTCTGAGTAGTGTTTCCGTAAAGGCTGTCACATGTCACTGACAACAGCTCATAATTTGTGGTTTCAGCATTTTGTATGGAGGATTTAAAAAGGGCAAATGTCGAGATGGAGCTCAGCTTTGTTCAGACTTGCATGAGGAAGTTTTCAGAGAAAAAAGGCAGATCTGAGACATCTGACCATCACCTTTTGGGCCTTTAACCAAAGCCGTTCTGGAATAAACCCCTTCCGATTCACTGTGTGTGACCTTTCTCTGGGACTGGAATATTGTTGTTTGTATCCAGAGGCAGGACATGATTTTTTTTTTTTTTTTCTTTTCTGTGGTATTTACCAGCTTAAGAAAATGTTGGCATGGTTTAAAACATTTGTTGGATGTCTTACCTCAGCATGGCTTTTGTAACTCAGTGAGACAATGTATTTGGTTAGATTAATTTTGAAATTATTTTGTTTCTGCTTCCAGACTTCCTTTTTCCTCTCTGTCCTCAAACGTACGTGGTCTAGTAGAAATTATTGTAAAGCTGAAGATAAGAATTTGAAAGCATGGGAAAGATACTCTGGAAGTCCAGTGACTATTGGATTTTCTACTCAAGGCGAACAGTGTAATTTTAATATACTAGTGGCCTTTATCAGTGTTGGAGCTCTGTAGGTGGAGTGTGGTTCTTGGTTAATACTATGTTACCTAATCCTACCTTCTTAAGGTTTACTTCTAGGTTCTATGTTGTCAGAGTAAAGAATCTACCTTGGGAATCTCCTGTTGTGAAACTTCTGCTTAGTATTGCCATGGATTCTTCCTAATACAATTAAATATTAGACTGGCATCAAAAAACAGTTAGTGATGGACACTAACATATGTTTTTAGAAGTTGTAGCCATTGAGAAGTGATTGTATAACACACAACTGGTTAAAATAGAAAGCCAAGTCAGAATCATGCAGTGATACAGGTTTTCTATTACTATTTTGTTGATTTTTGTGGTGTGTGTTTTGTCCTTGGTGTGTTAAAAGTCTGTTGTTAAATTGCCTAAAATGTACATAGCCAGGGGGTCATCAGAGATAACCTAGTACAGGACACTAGGCAGAAGGACCTCGATGATATTTAAGCTCTGTAAATCTGGGTATGGTTGCTTAGTGGTGGTTTTGGTGTCATTTCAGTGACTTCTGCCTGAGGTTTCCTCAGTTCATGCATATTCCTTGTGCCTTTGCACTGTTTCCTTTTATTCTGTAAGCCACAGCCTGGTTTTATTTTAGTACTAGAAAACTTTAAACTTTCAGCACTGATTGCAACTTTAGCCACACTACATTGAAGCATTGCTGTAGAGTGGTGTGAAATAATTGAAAGCAAGATATATGATTATAATTAGCTAGCTTATTAAAACATCAGTTTTAATAAGTGTCAGTAACCTTCTATTACATCTATCCTCTGCTGTCTGGATTGCATACTAAATGAGACACCCAGGATTCTGCATATCTCAATGTTAATGGTAAAGTTGTCCTTAGGAATTGGAATGTAAGGCAATTATCAGGGTTGTTGGGGTTTTTTAATAATTTTTTTTTAAGTGGAAAATAAGGAGGAGAGCTATGCTGCAGATCATTCTAGTGTGCATGCTTCCCTCCCATTGGCAATCTGCCTGCTAAGTTTTCTCATTATCCTTGATGTTATAGACATTCTTATGTCTCCTGAGACTTAGCCCTTAATGCCCATAAATCATTTGATACATTGTTCTTTGCGCAAAAAAACCCCACAGGATTACCATGACCAAGATGCAAGATGTGCCATGTGATGAAGCCTCATGGCAAAAGGCTTATGTGCAGTACATTGAGTTTATGGAATTCATGAAACAAATCTCTGTCTGTTCCACAACTGAAATGACAGCTTTAGGTCAATTGCAAGCACTTTGCAGCTGAGATCCAAATCTGATCCAACAAATAAAATACTGATTTTAATGCATTCAGACTGTTCATAATCAACCCATGACAGTGAACACAGGCCATGAATGTTACAATTGTATATACCTCTCATTGTAGAGAGGTGTGGAAAGACTCAAAGCATAAAGGAAAGACTTGTGTAGTCAAATAGGCAAAGGAGACACCTGATGCACACAGGATCACAGGGTGTTAGGGGGTTGGAAGGGACCTCTGGAGATCAAGTCCAACCCTCCTGCCAGAGCAGGACCATATAATCTAACGCAGGTTGTACATGAATGCATCCACATGGGTCTTGAAAGTCTCCAGAGAAGGAGACACNGATGAGGCATTTAGTGCCATGGTTTAGTTAATTAGAAGGGTTAGATGATAGGTTGGACTCTCATCTCAGAGGTCTTTTCAAACGTGGTTAATCGTGTGGTTCTGTGAAATGCCATTTGAGTAGTGTCACATTTTCTTAGCTCTTAATGTTTTGGGGTTTGTTGTTTTGGGGGGAGTTGTTTTGGTTGGTGGGTTTTTTGGATTT
>VWYK01074277.1:0-10107 GCA_013399775.1 Semnornis frantzii
ATCTTTAAGGTCTCTTCCATTCTGCGATTACTTCCCTGTGGAATGAAATCCAAGGAATAACTCTGTCTTTCTCTGTCAGAACACCGAGGGAAGGGTTTTAAAGTGATATCTGCAACGATCTGTTTCCTGTTTGATTCCTCTGTTGGATGTTGTCAAAAATCAGTTGTGGCATTTGATGGGGACCATACTTATAGAGAATGCCATGGAGTGCAGGGAGTAGAGTCACTGCTAACTCCTCCCACCTTCTGCTATATTGGACATGCACACAAATATTTAATATTGCAATATGTTTCCAGCATTCTATTCTTTCATGAATGACTTTCTTTTTTTTTTAATTTTCTTCTTCCAACCTGGTCTGCTAACATGGAAAGTTAAAATTACATACCCCTCTCCCCCTGAAAAATAACATCACTGGACTAGCTCAGGAGGTTTGGAAGCAAAATGGAGCTATGTATTTACAGTGAGCTAAAATCTAAAGGCATGAAATACAGTGTATGTGTACAAAACTGTATTTACATATATTTACATACATTGACAAAGTAGAGACAACACAAGGACCCTCTTGAGGACTCCAGATCACCCCTCTGGACAAACCTAGAGGGCCTTCCAACAGCCTCCTTCTTCCCCCCTGCCCTTCTTTCCCTCTCCTGTTACCTCCTAGAGAGTTTGTGCCTGAAAGATGGTCAGGACAGAGATATGGACAATGCAGAGCAGAATTGCAGAGGAGAAGAGTGAATAAGAAAGAGAATTGTTTATGCAACTGAATTTTATCCCCATGAGCAAGCAAATGGATCCATATAGATTTACCTTTGTTGTTATTTTTGCACTCAATAGCCAATTATTTACTTTTCTAACCTCTTTTTCTATTCAATATCTCTGGAAAGTCCATCCCTTGTTTACAGCTAGACAAAAAAACCTAAACTGAGCCTTAAACCATAACAACCAAGTAAAGCCTTTGTTCTAAATTTCCAATCGTTTAAAACTATTTAAAATGAAGCATAATCATATTTTGACACATTGAAGGTAAAATAGGAAGTGTCTGTATTTTGAAAGCTTAATATATTACCATTTCTCTAATACAGAAAAAAAATGCATCCCTTTTATGGAATGGATTTGTGAGATGTTTCAGCTGCCACAAATCTGCTATTTTAATTGTTCTCAAATGTTATATATTGCCTATGTGTAAAAATGCTCTCTCTGTAATTTCTGTTTTTCATCCTTTTAACACAGCTTTGGAAATATATTGTTTCTTTTGCAGGATTTTTGAGTGTGTAGGTAGGCCCCCAGCTGTCCCATGAGTTCTGTGCTCTTGCTGCCACAAATGTCAGGCATTACTGAAGTTAACATTCAGTGGTGCAGTTACCAAAATATTTCCCCCAGAGAGTGGAGAGTGTGAAATTTGATCTGAGATTTAATCTTGGAAGACTTCTAAACCATTTACATTTATTTATTTCTAAGCCATTAAAAAAGAAAAAAAATTATCCAACCTAAAACAAAACAAAATACCTCAAAACCTTAAATTAGGTTTTATATTAAATGAATGAACTTTTCAATTAAACCAGCTTCCTTTAATGATTTATTAGCAGTTAATTAGCTACATGTCTGAAAGCTTTTGGGCAGCTGGCCTCAATACAACTTTTGTCTTGGTCTATTTTCTACTTCAGTGATTGTTCCAGAGTTCTGGTCAGGAAGGAAGATGTGATGCTCCTAGAAATTTATACTTCCTGGATTTAAAAACCTTTCTTCTGGGTCCTTTTAAGATGAAGTTTCAAGTTTCATTTTGTACCAGGGGAAAACTTTTCCTCTGCTAACTCATTCACCGAATGGTTCCAAGTTGTGAGTCTTTATACTGCAGCCCTGTTAACTGACTATGCCCTTAATCCCTTTACTTCTGTGACTTGTATCTGATTACCAATATTAGATTCCAGTAATTTGGTGCATTGCACTCACTCCACTGATTTTAACAATGCTGTGAGCTTCAACTGCAGCCTTGCAAGCAGGTGGCTGTATTTACCAAAAAGATTATCTGTATCACTCATCTGTTTTCCCAGGCTTTTACTGAGTGGCATTTTTTGAAAGATGTCTGAGTAGATTTGGGCTTTAAGCAGGTTATTTTGGTTGCACAGAGTAACTCTGGGTTATGTAGATGCTGACTTTTCATTCTAGATTAGCCAAAAAGCCACATCATAGGTGTATTACATAAAGGGGAAAAGATGCATCAACCCATTGCTTCATGCAGTTCTGTCGTGCTAAGCTATGTCTGTTCACAAAAAGCCATTGGGAAAGTCATTTGCATGCTGGTGCCTAAATATGTTAAATATATCCCACACAACTAACGCAGATCAAGGTAAGACCTTCTTCCAAAAGTTCAAGGAACTTCTGTGTGAGAAGTTCATTTAGGCACAGCTCTGGTAGGCACTATGCTCCTGCACATGAGAGTGATTTAATGATAAACTCAACTTTATCTTTCTTGTATTTAATCTGGATCACAGGAGGTTAAGGGGTGGTAAGAGGCCTCTGGAGATCTTCCAGTCCAACCCCCGTGCCAGAGCAGGACCATAGAATCTAGTGCAGGTCATACAGGAAGGAATCCAGACAGGGCTTGAAAGCCTCCACAGAGGAAGACTCCACAGCCTCTCTGGGCAGCCTGTTCCAGTGCTCTGTGACCCTCACAGTAAAGAAGTTCTTCCTCCTGTTGAGCTGGAACTTCCTGTGCTGTAGTTTACATCCATTGCCCCTTGTCCTATCCTAGGGCACAAGCGAGCAGAGACTGTCCCTTCCTTCCTGACCCCCATCCCTCAGATATTTGTAGACATTTATTAGATCCCCTCTCAGTCTTCTCCTCTGCAGACTAAACAGCCCCAGTGCTCTCATCAGGCCCTTTCCTCATCAGGCTGTGCTCCAGTCCCTTCATCATCCTTGTAGCCCTCCATTGGACTCTCCAAGCAAATCCTTGTCCCTCTTGAATTGGAATATCCCAAACTGGATGCAATATTCCAGGTTGGGCCTCAGTAGGGCAGAGTAGAGGAGGGGGAGAACTTTTGCTTGCTAGCTTTGTAAGCAGTGAAGCAAGAAGTGCTTATGGCTTTTCACAAGTTTAGGAGTTCTAAAAGGCTTACCTGAGCAATAGCCTCATGCCATGGAATTCCAGATGCAAAAATTTGGATTGGTGGGAAGCTGGGAACCTGGGTTTTCCTTTTTCTCTTGTAAAGAGTTGCAGTGCAAGATTTAATAAAAGATGTTTAACCTGGGTAAAAATTGCTTATTTATATGAATTTTGCTGCAGAGACAATCACAACTTAGGACCTGTTTCTCTCCTTTCAGCCCTGGAGACACCTGATGGTAGATCAGTGCACAACCTGCCTTTGCTCTGCCCAGTCAACATCTTCTTGGAGATACACCCTGACCTGCACAAAGCTGTCCTGTGAGCCATGCCCAATGGTAAGTGAGAGTGGCCTGGGTGTTCTGTTTAAGGAAGGTCCATGTTCTTTAGTGTACACAACAGTTCATGTCCTGGAGGTTCACATCAGTTTTCCTAAAGTTGTGACCCTGTGTTCTTCCTTCCCTAAATGAGATGAAATAGAACAAATGTGATCTAAACCCAAGATGTAGTGTCGTAGGTTGGGAACTATAGGGTTAAAAATCCTCTAGAGAATAGAGGAGTCTAGGGGTGGACACAGGAAAAGTGTGAAATTGTTATTCAATCCCATAATTCTGCTATCTCTTTATAAGCTGGCAGCAAGACCAGCTTGTCCTCCTTTCCTCTTCCTCTGCCTGCTGTCTGGCAGGAGCTACTTATCAGGGTAAACATGGAAGAAGTGGGCCTGTTTGTGGCCTCCAGAGGCTTTGTTTGGGCCTATGGGTAGCAGAGGCATTGGGGGGAGGGGGGAGGATTGGAGCAGCAGGGATTGTAGATTAGCTTTGGGATGTGGGAAAATTTGAGGGGGTTGCTATGTATCTTGTATCTGTCATGTCATTTTTTCTGTATCTTTCCTTTCAAATACAATTCTGCATTTCTCTCCAATTAATTTGGAAGGGTCTCATTCTGTCAGCTCTTGAAAAAACACTGCAGTGTGGCAAAACTAATATTCTGTGGTGCTCAGGGCTACAGATACATTTTATTGTATATTTCAAACTAGCTTTAGGACAAAATGCTGTTTGGCAAATCCTCTGTAGGAGGAACTATGTCTCCTTGCCTATGGTATTACCTGTCCCTGAAGGAATCAGGGCTCAGCCACATAAATATGCTTCAGGGATTTTTTTAATGACTGTTCCTAATAGTTTAATAGCTGCTCTTAATAATATTCTTGTCTTGTTCCTAGCTATAGGTTCATAGAATGGTTTAGTCTGGAAGAGACCTCGAAGATAGTCTAGTTCCCACCCCACTGCCATGGTCAGGGACACGTTCCACTAGGGCAAGTCACTCAAGGCCTCATCCAACCTGACTTTGAACACCTCCAGGGAGTGACCATCCACAACGTCCCAGGGCAACCTGTGACAGTGTTTCCCTACCCTCACTGCTAAGAATTTCTTCCTAATTTCCAGTCTCAATCTGTCCTCCTCAAGCTTTAGTCCATTCCTTCTCATCCTATCACTACAAGCCCTTGTCAAAGTCCCTCCCTGGCTTTTTTGTAGGCTCTTTCCAGGTTCTGGATTCTTGCTCTGAGGTCTCCCTGAAGCCTTCTTTCCTCTAGGCTAAACAGCTCCAACTCTCTTAGTCTGTTTTCATAAAGGAGGTGGTCCATGCCTTAGGTGATTATTCCCATTAATCTCACCACTCTTTTTGACATCTTTGCTGCTGCTTTACATGCAGTGAGCTTGGCTGGGAAAGACTCAGGCAAACAGCTTCCATTTTAACTCCACTGGTCAACAGTGTGACCAAAGTTCCTGACTAGCACTCCTCAGTCATGTAGTTTTCTCTCCTAGCCCAATGCCTCAAGTAGAAGGAAATCTAATCAAGTTGCAGGAGCTGACTTCATCTCCTCCTGAGTAAAGAGCACAGTTGAGCAGCTAAGTTTCAGAGAAGATGACTTAAATGCCCCTTCCTCTTCTACCTTTCATTTATAATGTAGTCCATTCATTAATGGAGCCCAATCATAGAATCATAAAATGCTAAGGTTGGAAGGGACCTCAAAGATCATCCAGTTCCAACCCCCTGCCATAGGCAGGGACACCTCCCACTAGCACAGGTCACTCAAGGCCTCATCCAACCTGGCCTTGAACACCTCCAGAGAGGGAGCAGCCACAACCTCCCTGAGCAACCTGTTCCAGTGTCTCACCACCCTCACTGGAAATAACTTCCTCCTAACATCTCATCTAAATCTTCCCTCTGCCAGTTTAAACCCATTGCCCCTTGTCCTGTCACTGCAAGGCCTTTTAAATAGTCCCTCCCCAGCCTTCCTGTAGGCCCCCTTCAGATACTGGAAGGCTACTATAAGGTCTCCTGGAAGCCTTCTCTTCTCCATGCTGCAGAGCCCCAACTCTCTCAACCTGTCCTCATAGCAGAGCTGCTGCAGCCCTCCGATCATCTTCGTGGCCCTCCTCTGGACCCACTCCAACAGTTCCATGTCCTTCCTGTGCTGGGGGCTTCAGAACTGCACACAGTACTCCAGATGGGGTCTGACAAGAGCAGAGTAAAGGGGCAGAATCCCCTCCCTTGCCCTGCTGGCCACACTGCTCTTGATGCAGCCCAGGACTCAGTTGCTTTCTGGGCTGCGTGCACACACTGGGCCAAAGCAAACCCAAAGTCTGTGCAAGTGGTGGGTATTGCAGGAAAACCCCACATTTCCAAGATGGCCATATAGGATTCCCAGATGGTGTCCAAGAGGGGCATACATTGATAGGATTCCTGCAGAAGAGAGAGGTGGAGTTTTGGATGAGTCCAGTTTTCAGACCCTAAGTAGAACTGGAAAGGACAATACAGTGAGCCAACCTTCTGTGGTTTCACCTGTACTAATAAACTAAACAGAGCAAGGCTGCAGGCTCACATTATATCCTGCAACCACTTCTCTTGAAAAATCATCAGCAGTGCCCTAGTTGGCCTGTTATAACTGTCCACACCTCCCAAAATAATGCCTGGGCAGTGGTTGGGATAAACCAAGGTGTGAAAACTGCTGGGCCAGAGAACTGGCCTTGCCTGGCTTTATTTTCCACGGTGGATGTAACCTATGATAAAAAGCATAATATGGAACATTTTGTGTGGTTCTGGACCCAAATATCACCCCTGCTGTAATGCATGACTAGACAGGCTTCTGAAATGAAAATAAATGGCCAAGCTCAGTGCTGAGCATCTTCCTCCCTTCCACACAATATAACCTGGCAGATCAGTGAAGAAACAACCCAGATGCCCCAGATGTGCACGTCTGTCCTCACACAAAAATATACAAACACCAGTTCTTGTTTTTCAAAGCAAGGAGCCAGCTGTAGAAATGGAAAAGAATGGAAGCACAGAATCACAGAAATGGCAAAAAAAAACCCAAAACATACAGGGCAACATTCCTCTCTTGCTCCTTTCACCACCCAGCCAACTCCTGGTCAACTGCTTTCCCCTATCTGACTGGAAAGCAGAGACTAAACAAAACATCCTGAGGAAAGGGACAGTTTCTAGGTGGACTTATTAAGGCTCATGAGCTCTTGTCTAAGAGTTGTGCAACTACTCAAGGAAGGTTGCAGGTCTAGGTGTACCCCTTTGTAGCTATTGTAATGAACCTGTGTCACTCAAGGGAGGGAGAAAACATCAGATAAGATACAGAGTATCTTCTTCTCCCTAAGACCCGTGAGATTCACCTGCCTGTGATCTTTCCTGTCTGACAGTTACTGATGTCATAATCAAAAGCAGCTCCTGCATAATGGATAAAACCCTGAGTGAAGAGTAGATACTCTCTCAGGAACTCCTGCTTTTTACTGAATGCTAAAGTAAACACAGTGGTAACTGAGGCACAGCCAGCTAGGGCATATTCTGCTTTCCAGGGTCACAGTTTTGGTCATTTTCTGACCTATTTTAACCGCTTGCTTTTTTTGCTGGTAGAGCAAGTTCACCTAAATAACAACCAACTCACTCTTCCTCCACTGCTTTCACTGTAACCTCTTGCTCTCCTCACATTCTTTCTCTATAACAAACATATGGGCAGCATGGATGACTTCAGTCAAGCAGAAAGTGTTTGTTGTCCTAAAAACGTTCAGCTCATCCTAGGCAGCTGTTGGCTATGTGTAGCAGCTGGAGACATTACTCTGAGACAGTTTATGTGTTAGCTCAGTGCCTTTGTGCTTGATTTCTTTTTCCTTTCCATTCCATACCTTTCTTCCTGCTCATTTTCCCATACACCTTTTCCTGTCACTCTCCTTTCCCTCCATTCTTGTGCAATTTGTGAGGCTCTATTATTGCTTTCCTTTCTTCACCTCTCTTTTCCTCTTATTATACCTTCTCTGATGCCTTGTTTGTTTTTTTACTTTTATCTCTTAGGCCATTTTCTGGCTTGTTTCCATACTGCAGAGTTTCCACAGCTTGTCCCATTCTGCTTTTTCCCTACCCATTGCTTATTGATTATCATACCCTTCCCCCCCTACTTTAAATGCTTCAAACCACTTTTCCAAGTGGTAGTGTGTAGTATTTGTTAACATCACAGAGAAGCTCCTGCATACCACAAGTGCAGACTGTCACTCAAAACGTTCTAATGTTTCCTACCCTTTGCTACTGTCATGTGGTTTACTGAACCTGAATCTTGCAACTGTGATAGCCAGTACTGAATTCAGTGGATGCAGGAGGCTTTGTACTTAGAAAGAAGCTTCTCTCCCTATTGCATAATAAACCTGTACAAGTATCCATGTCAACTTTTGAAAAGCAAAGTAGGATACTAATTAGACTAAGCTACTCTATTCCTGCTGCTCATAAAAGCGTTTTGCTGGTTATCGCTTTGTCCACTGGTTTTTGCTTTTAAACCGTCCTCCCCCACCCCCCTAAAAATAAGTGAAGGAAGGTTAAAACACAATGTCCAGCAAAATGTCCCTTACCTTCTAGAATTACAGGAGACAGGAGATCTCTGGCTCTTGCTGTGGAAGATGTGTGCCAACTTCATGTGGCATCAGGCTGAGAGATGGAAGGACTAAATTCCTCCAGGTAAGATTTAAGCACTCTCTCTTTTATTCATGAGTAAATGCAACACAGGTTTCTGGTGAGGCAAAAGAACTTTCCTTTTTGTTTTTCTTCCTTGAATGCGTTTTCCTTTGAATCTCAGTATCTTGTTCCTTAAGAAAGCAGTTTATAAATGAAAAAAAGGATATTTAATACCACGTTGCAAAACTCTGGAGGGGATATGCGTGCACAAACCTTGGCTGCATATGCATTCAAACTACCAGAGACAATTAAGAAAGATATCTCATTTTAAATGAGAAATGGATAATTTAAGTGGAAAATGTGAAGTTCAAAATGTTTTTTGAGCATGATAGGTCTTGAAAGGAGTGAATATGAATGTGTGTATGTATATATATATATATGGTTGTTTTTTGGTGGTTTTTTTTTTTTGTTTTGTTTTTTTTTTTCCTGGTTAAAAGCAATCATCTTGTCATAAGAAACACTATATAAAATTTTCTTTCATTCTGCTCTTGAACGAAGTTTTAGATGGTGAGATTAAGAGCAATGGAGCTGGTAAAGGGTCTAGCACAGGTCCTATGAGAAGTGGCTGAGGGAAATGGAGTTTTTTAGCCTGGAGAAAAGGAGTCTGATGGGAGGGCCTCATTGCTCTCTACAACTAGGTGGAAGGAGCTTGTAGCAAGGGGAGCATCAGTTTCTTCTCCCAGGTAACAAATGACAGGAGGAGAGGAAATGAACACCTAAAACTTTGAGGGAAATTCTCTGGGTCCTGTGCAAGCAGCAGGGTGTTGAGGGAGAGTGGCCTGGCACTGCCTTGGAGAGAGCCCCTGACAGCCAGGGCACAGAGGGAAAGTGGAACATCTGGTGATGGCTTCAGATTCAAATTGGGGTGACCCTGCCTTGGCAGGGGGGTTGGACTAAATGATCTCTAGAGGTCCTTTCCAACCCCTAACATTCTATGATTCTATGAGTTGGAAGGGCCCTCTGGCGATCACTTGGTGAATTCACTCAGGTCCAGTTGCAGAGGAACAGGTCCAGGTAGATTTGGAATGCCTCCAGAGAAGGAGACTTTACATCTCTNGCAGAGGGAAAGTGGAACATCTCCTGGTGATGGCTTCAGATTCAAATTGGGGTGACCCTGCCTTGGCAGGGGGGTTGGACTAAATGATCTCTAGAGGTCCTTTCCAACCCCTAACGTTCTATGATTCTATGAGTTGGAAGGGCCCTCTGGCGATCACTTGGTGAATTCACTCAGGTCCAGTTGCAGAGGAACAGGTCCAGGTAGATTTGGAATGCCTCCAGAGAAGGAGACTTTACATCTCCCTCCAGAGCTTTGGCACCCTCAAAAAGAAGCTTTTCCTTATGTCTGGGTGTAACTTCCTACAGGGGAGATGAAAGCTCCACAGAGAAGTTAAGTATTTGTATATTTACAATATGTTTGTGTATTGCCTGTTTAAAAGGCAATTTGTAGGTCAGACTCACAACTTTCTCCTTTAGATTTATTTCTCCTTTAACTCAATAGAAATTTCTTCCCTATTCAGAACTGAAACAGGCCAGGGTTTGGCAATCTTGACTGTGCTCTAAGACACTGGAACAGGTTGCCCAGGGAGGTTGTAGATGCTCCCTCCCTGGAGGTGTTGAAGGCCAGGTTGGACAAGGCCTTGAGTGACCTGTACTAGTGGGAAGTGTCCCTGCCTATGGCAGGGGGTTGGAACTAGATGATCCTTGAGGTCCCTTCCAACCTTGCCATTCTATGATTCTATAATAATATAACATTAATTGAACTGGAATGAAAGGTTCCTGCAGTCAATATAGCTCTTGTGGTCACTATGCCACTTGCCCACTAGATGGCCTCAAGGAGCTCCTTTCTGCTTATGACAGAAGGCAATTGGTGAATTACAAGAGGCTTTAAGTATTTACTTACAAATATTAATCTCCCAACTGGCAGGGCTGGCTGCAGCTTCAGACAGCACCCAAATGCATTCAGAGAATTCAGTTACTGTCTTGTCAGGCACTGA
>VWYK01074282.1:0-10076 GCA_013399775.1 Semnornis frantzii
TTCTGTGATTCTATGATCAAAAGCAATCCCAAGCTTATTTGATGTCCTAGGGGTGCTGCATCCTGGCAGCTTGCTCATGTTGAGCAGCACTTTAAAATATTTAAGGAGCCCCACTAGGAAATGTTGAAGCTGCTGGAGAATGCAGGCAGCAGAAAGTGTAGCATTAAAACTTTCCTCACCTTTTAAGCCAGGGTAACAATGGTAGGAAAAAGCCATTTTTATTATCTGCATTTACTAAGCTGCTTCTGGATACAAAGTGAAGAAAGGCAGCAGTTAAACACATAGGGAGAAAAGTCTTTAATGGAAACAAATGTTGTTTGCTGTCCCCAATCCATCTGAACCAAGAGTTGAACACAAGCAGCCACATAAATTTGCTCCCCCCTGTTTTAAGAGCAGGATTTGGGTCTTTGGCATGGGAGTTCTGTGATTTACAATACTCTTTATTATCTACAGCTTGCATGAAAGTTGCTATTCTAACATCAGGGCCTTGAATACAAGAAAGGATAGTAAAGAATGATGGCACAGGAGGTCAATGTTTGTCTTTTTCATGTTCTTCAGTGAAATAGTTCAGGATCTGAGAGGCAAAGTGTTCCTTAAAGCGCCTTTCCTTTTGCCTTGCTGTTTGGATTCCTGTGTTGTCAGATAACCAGCATGCCCTCTGTGTGTCATTGTGTTTCAGGGATGATGGAAAAGAAGGTTTGAAGTTTTATACCAATCCTTCATACTTTTTTGATCTGTGGAAGGAAAAAATGCTGCAGGACACTGAGGACAAAAGAAAAGAGAAGAGAAAGCAGAAGGTATTTGTGGTAGCTTTGTTTAGCCTCTGGTGGGTTGTGGTTTTTATCCTGTAATGAATTTATGTACAGTTAATAATAATCCAAGCCTTACAGGCATCCTAATTCAGCTAAAACTGAATTATTTCAGCTCCATCCAATTCAACAAATAACACTGAATAGTAATTGGAAAATAGATAGGCCTAGAGCTTTGGGGCTGGCTTCATGTAACTAGCAGCAGGTTTGCCAAGGCTTGTGAGCATTCTGGCAGTGACTCTAGCAATGAAAAAGAGATAATACAGCAGGAGTAAAGAATTTGACTGGAATGCTTCTTTATAATGCAGAATTCTGACAACCTTACAGGGCAGAAGAGCTTGAATGATGTTTTAATAGATCAGTTTACTCCAAACTAGAAAGAAAATAGTAGGAACAGGACACTCTGTTTGCATTTTCTCAAGTAAACAAAGATAATGGAAAAATAAGAGTAAATGTGTCAGACCCATCCTTTCAGTCACAGAATAAAAAAGCTACTTATACAGTTATTTTGCTCTGTATTACTCAGCTAATTATCCACTAGACTGATGTTGCTGCCTTGTGAAAGTCTTTTTGCTTTATGTATCATATTTAGACTGAAAGGAAGAATTTCTTGCGCTTGAATTGGGATTGGTTTTGATTATTTTGTAGCAGATGTTTAAATGCAATTAATAAACAATTTCTTTTAAAAAAAAACAACAAAAAAACCCAAACCCTAAACCCAAAGATAACAAACCACTGTCTTAGTTTTCAATTTTGTTTGCACAATTCTCCTGCAGCAGAAAAATCTGGATCGCCCTCATGAACCAGAAAAAGTGCCAAGGGCACCTCATGACAGACGGAGAGAGTGGCAGAAGCTGGCCCAGGGTCCAGAGCTTGCAGAAGATGATGCTAACCTCTTACACAAGCACATTGAAGTGGCAAATGGTCCAGCTTCACACTTTGAATCAAGGTTTATTTTTATTTTTTTTTTCCCTGTCCTTTATTAAGTACAAATATTCCTGCTACACAGTGAACAGTACAGGTTGGGGGGTGATCTGCTGGAGAGGGATCTGGGAGTGCTGGTCGATAATAAATTATCCATGGCACAGCAATGTGCCCTTATGGCCAAGAGGGCCCATGGGATCCTGAGGTGCATTAGGAAGAGTGTGTCCAGCAGAGCAAGGGAGGTTCTTCTGCCCCTTTACTCTGCCCTAATGAGACCTCATCTCGAGTACTGCCTTCAGTTTTGGCTCCCCAGTTTAACAGGGACAGGGATCTGCTGGAGAGAGTCCAGCAGAGGCCTGCAAGGATGAGGGGACTGAGCACTGCCTGAGGAGGAGAGGTTGAGGGAATCTGGGTCTGCTTAGTCTGGAGAAGACTGAGAGGTGATTTAATAAATGTTTATAACTGTCTGAGGGCTGGGGGGAGGCTGGGGGTCAGGAGGCGGAGGGACAGGCTCTGCTCACTGCTCCCTGGGACTGGACAAGAAGCAATGGATGGAAGCTGCAGCACAGGAGGTTCCAGCTCAACACAAGGGGGAACTTCTTTCCTGTAAGGGTCTCAGAGCACTGGAACAGGCTCCCCAGAGAGGTTGTGGAGTCTCCTCCTCTGGAGCCTTTGAAGGCCTGTCTGGATGCATTCGTGCATGACCTATGCTAGATTGTCTGATCCTGCTCTGGCAGGGGAGTTGGACTCAAATCTTTTTGTGTCCTTTCCAATCCCTGACATCCTGTGATCCTGTGAACATGCTTGAGAAATGCTAAATGGTGAGATGCCACTGCTGTGCTTGAAATGCCCTGGAAAACAAGTTTAGCTCAAGCAAAACTGAGTTTTAAGCTACTTAGGCAGCATGTCCTTAAAGGAGCAGGTATTACCTTGTTGTTAAGAGTAGCATGTATCCTTGGAAGTGCAGCTATTACCTTTTGTGTTCAGCTTTGGGCACCACAATCCAAGAGAGATGTGGAGGTGCTGGAGTGGGTCCAGAGGAAGGCAATGAAGCTGGGGAAGGGCTTGGAGAATAAATCTTATAAGGAGTGACTGAAGGAGCTGGGGATGGTTAGTGTGAGGAACAAGAGGCTGAGGGGTGACCGGGAACATTGTGGAGAGGCTGCTGCTGGGCTCTTCTCACAGGGAACTGGAGACAGAACGAGGGGGAATGGCCTCAAGCTGAGACTGAGGAGGTTTCGATTGGACATTAGGAAGAAGTTTTTCATGGAGAGAGTAGTCAGGGACTGGAATGAGTTGCCCAGGGAGGTGGTGGAGTCACCCAGCCTGGCTGTGTTTAAGGGTGGTTTGGATGTGGTGCTTAGGGCTATGGTTTAAGGTGGTTCTAGGTTGGACTTGGTGATCCTGAGGGGCTTTGCCAACCTGGGTGCTTCTGTGGGTTTGTGTTGTTGTTAAGCAGCATTATCCTTGGAAGTGCAGATTCTATTGTTGTTAAGAGTAGTATATATCCTTGGAATTCATTGTGTCTTGGGGGATGTGTTGCTGCCTGCAGCTGGCGGAAGCTGTAGTGTCACTGTTGCAATCTCACACCCAAGCCTGTTGCTGCATTCCAGCCCTGACCTACCAAATGCCCATTATTCCAGTCCATTATTCCATTGCTTCTCCTCAAGCAGGCAGTGCCAAGATTAGATGGTGGGTGTGATGTGAACAGTCGTCCACTTGGAACCCAAGCGAGAACGCTGAGCTTCTCTTTCCTCTTGAGCAAACCCAAGATGTGATTGACATTTCTGCTTATAGCCTCTTGCAAAACCCAACCTGCCGGATTCCCATTTCACAGCACGAGTTTGCTGCTGCCTAAAAGCAGCATTTCACATGGCAAACACCTGCCAGGTTTATGCTTTTGGTGCTGGTGCAAAACTAAGTCCATTTTACCAGCCAAGAAACATCTCACAGGCAAGAGAGCTGACAGGGAATATTATTAGAAGGTTTTGGGGAATGTTTGCTGAGAGTTGGGGTTTTTAGTTAATTAATTCATTGTCCTCCAAAACAAAATACTTTTCCCCCACCCCACCCCTGTCCCTCACTAAGAGTGCACCATGAGAGAGTAATGTATTTATCTTTGTAAGGCCTTCAAACAAACTCAATAATGACAGTGGATAATTGTGCCACTTGCTGCTGCTACTCAGTATTTGATGTAAGGAAGATAATACAAATAGCTGTTGTAGAGCTACAGAGTATTAGGTCTAAAGTGGCAAGTTCTCTGCGTATTTGGAATATGAGCTTCTGAGAGAGGCTCAGCTGAGTTACTCAGGTGTAAATGCTACCATTCTAATGCTGATGGGTATTTTATGAATGCTGTAAAAGAATGTGGTTGCAGACCTGTAGGGATTGAGGAGCAGAAGCAGCTTCTGAGTGTGTTTCCTAACACGCTCTGGTTCCCGCATATTGGTGATTGCACTGCTGCCTTTGCTTAACTCAGTGTAACCAACAGACACATACTGTAGAGGTGATCTGATGTATCTATCAAAACCATTACAGCCCTGAGCTGCTGGAAGCAGTGACATGGGAAGTGGCGTCGGCGATTAAAAGCTGCCGCGTCCGATATGACACATCCCTGCAGAGAGGGTGCTCCAGGAATCTTGCTGAAGTACAGAACAGCAGCTGAGGGCACTGATACTTTCACTGAAGGTTCCACTGGATCATTTTTTCACTGCTTCCCTGCAGATCCCAAGCATATGTGGACCATCTGGATGCATCATACTCGCTTTCTGCACTACCCTACAGCCAGATGTCTGAACTTCTGAACAGAGCCGAGGAGCGAGTGCTGGTCAGACCACACGAACCACCACCACCACCTCCCATGCATGGAGCAGGAGAAGTGAAACCTGTGCCTCCTTGTGTTAGGTATGAAGCTGTCACAGCTCCCTGTTCATCACAGCTGCTCAACTGCAGCTAAGTTTTTCTCTTTCTTCCCCCACATCTGGATGCATTCTTGTGTGATCTGCCCTAAGTGATCCTGCGAAGTTGGACTCTGGAGGTCCCTTCCAACCCCTACCATTCCATGAAATGTTTTTGTTTTCTGTTTCTCTGTCCCTTTCCAGAACTGGGTACACAGTTATTTACTAGAGTGAGGCTCTGGTTGTCACTCCCCTGTTTTATATCCAAAAATCTTAACCTTTTGGTCAAGTATATACAACCTGGACTAGAGGAGAGTTAATTCAGACATGGTTGGTACACCAGCAAGATGCTAATCACTTGAACATCATTTTACAGTTCAGGAGATTATCCACAAAAATGCATAACTCTTCAGATTAATTTTCCACAACAGCTGAAATAAACCCTTCAGTGATCTTTCAGGAAAATAATTTTACTGGTCCCTTTTGTGTTCTTCAACTCACCTGTTAGTGCACTTTAATGAGTATCTAGCCTATTAAAAAAACTATGTCCAGAGAGAGTTAATGACTTTTGATATCAGCCTCACTCATCTTGCCACCAAACCTTAAATATGTATTTCAAATGTAAGCCATCCTCGTTGCTTGTACTGTTTTGTTGCATATTCTCACCTTGCAGAAATTAATCTATGGCTATTTTTAATTTCTTTCTTTTTTTTTCCCCCCACTCTCCAGCTCTAATAACTTTATTCTGTTATTGGATATTTCAGCTCTACTACTGGCTTGGTAGAAAACCGTCCTCAGTCCCCAGCAACAGGCAGAACATCAGTGTTTGTGAGCCCCACTCCTCCTCCACCACCACCACCACCTCTTCCATCTGCTTTGTCAACCTCATCATTGAGAGCTGCAATGACTTCCACCCCTCCACCTCCAGTCCCACCTCCTCCACCCCCTCCCACAGCTGCTCTGCAGGCCCCTGCCGTGCCACCTCCACCAGCTCCTCTCCAGATAGCTCCTGGAGTCCTACATCCAGCTCCACCTCCAATTGCTCCTCCCCTAGCACAACCTTCTCCTCCTGTCACTAGAGCTGCCCAAGTGTGTGAAACTGTACCAGTTCACCCAGTTCCTCCACAAGCTGAAGTACAGGGACTTCCTCCACCACCTCCACCTCCTCCCCTGCCACCTCCTGGCATTCGACCCTCCTCTCCTGTCACAGTTGCAGCTCTTTCCCACCCTCCGCCTGTTCTGCACCCTCCTCCCACAACCATTGTCCCTGGCACCCACGCACCCTTAATGCCTCCATCTCCGCCATCCCAAGTGGTTGCTGCTCCTGAGCCCAAACGCCATCCTTCAACTCTTCCTGTCATCAGTGATGCTAGAAGTGTTCTGCTGGAAGCAATACGGAAAGGTAAGGTTTGGCTCTGGAGGAGCAGAAAGGAGCCTCAGAAACCTGTCACTGTAAATGCAGCTTAGCTTGGAGAGGTGGAGTGTTTCATGTGTGCAGGGATCAGAATGCATCTTAAATCTGTCCCTGCTCTCTGTTCTCTCCAGCACATGCAATGCCAAGGAGACAGATTATTTCCTTTCACTTGGTGATTGCACTTCTTGTATTGGTTTAAGCTAACAGAGACCAATACAATAATAATAGGATGCCTTCCTCTCTCCCCCCCTTTTTGGAAAGAAAAGAATTAGATGTAGGGAAAGAAAAGGTAAAACACCCAAGGAACAATCTTGCTTCGATTTGGAAGTTAAAAGAAAAACTTTAACAATAAATAACAGGTATTTAAGGTAGGGGAGTTACAAATAGGTTTAGGGAAGGGAAAAACAAGATAGAAATATATATACAACCAGATTGATGACAAGGATGGAGGTAGATTCAGGAAAGGATGTCCACCACGTAGTAGAAAGTGGCCACATGGTAAGACAAGAGCAGCAGGAACAAGGTGGTACTATCAGGCAGGCCAGGAGAGCAAGAGAGAGGAAGTTTCTCTGCTTATATAGGGGGTCCAGACAGGAAGTGGGAGTAGGCTAACCACTACACACCTCAGGTCAAGTTCAGACCACTGCCCCCACCCAGGAGGTTAACCTCTCCTATGGAGACAGGCTGAGAGAGTTGGGCTTGCTCAGTCTGGAGAAGAAAAGACTCCAGGGGTACCCGATAGTAGCTTTCCAGTGCCCAAAGTGGGCTACAAAAACACTGGGGAGGGATTTTTACAAGGGCTTGTAGTGATAGCATGAGGGTTGAAGCTTGAGGAGGGCAGATTTAGATTGGAGATGAGGAAGAAATTCTTTTCAGTGAGTGTGATGAGGCACTGCAACAGGTAGCCCAAGGAGGTCACCAGTGCCCCCTCCCTGAAGGTGTTCAAGGCCAGGCTGGATGAGTCCAACCTGGGCCAGTGGGAGGTGTCCCTGCCATGGCAGGGGGCTTGGAACTGGTTGATCTTGAAGGCCCCTTCCGCCCCAAAGCACTCAATGGCTGTATGAAGGGTAAAAGCAGCGAGTGCCATGCCTGTGCCTTGGTGTCCCGCAGGCATCCAGCTGCGCAAGGTGGAGGAGCAGCGCGAGCAGGAGGCCAAGCACGAGCGCATCGAGAACGACGTCGCCACCATCCTGTCGCGGCGCATCGCGGTGGAGTACAGCGACTCGGAGGACGACTCCGAGTTCGACGAGGTGGATTGGCTGGAGTGAAACCGTGGCACTGCTGCAGCCAACTCTGATTGGCTGGAGCAAAGGCACAGCACTGCTGCAGCCAACACTGATTGGCTGGGGTGAAGCTGTGGCACTGCTGCAGCCAATGCTGATTGGCTGGAGTGAAGCTGCGGCGCTGCTGCAGCCAATGCCGATGTCTCTTGTGGTGCTTGTTCTTTGGAAGTTCGCTGGTCATCTCTAGTGGTTTCCTGTAGGTTCTTTTCTTTCCCTAATTAATCAATCCATGGCTTCTTTTTTTTTTCCTTTTTTTTTTAATTTTTGTTCTTTTTTTTCCCCCTTTTTTGTCTACTTTTTGGGTTTACAGAACGCTCCTAGTGCAGCTTGGAAGCTTTAATGTTTTACAGTGGCTTTTCTGACACACCTTTTATGAAAGAACAAATACTTTGTTCCAGTAGACCACTAAGTATTAAGCATGGGCAGCTGTTGGTAGAGTAGCAGTTTCAATTCTTTGGCATATCTTTAACTGTGCACTTTGTGAACTTTTTTAAGTTATAATGAAGGCAAACTGAGATTGACATTCCCAGGGCAGCTGTATGTACTAATGAGCCTTACTCCACTTCTGAGAGGGTTTTAAAACACTAAACCTAGCTGTCAAGATATCACTGCCTCGATGACATCTGTACACTAGAAGTACATATAGTTAGCAGCACTGAACACACTGAAAGGAAAATGGATCTTTTTTGGGGGGTGGGCTGGGGGTTTATTATTGTTTTATTGTTGTTTTAAAATAATTATGGCCTTATTTGAATGTTTAGAGAGTTCCTCTTCCCTTCTTCCCTCCCAGGTACATATTGTGTGGTACTATTTTTGCCTGCATAATAAAAGTTTTGGTTTTGTTTGTTTGTTTGTTTGATTTTAATTTTTTTTCCCCTTGTGAAATCTTTTGACTCAAACATGCTGTTGTAACTTATGTAACTGTTAAAATAACAGTTTGGTTTAATAAATGGTTCATTTTAAATGTTCCTAGTTGTTGTTTTCAGTGAAGCCTCCTTTTCTCTTATGTACAGAATCAGAGAACACATCTGGTTGGAAGAGAGACCTCAAAGATCATCCAGTCCAACCCTCGAGCCAACACTAAACCATGTCCCTAAGAGCCAGGTCCATAGGCTGCTTAAACACCTTCAGGGATGATGACTCAGCACTGCCCTGGGCAGACCATTCCAGTGTTTGAGAACCTTCTCTGTGAAGAAGTATTTCCTAATAGCCAGTCTGAACCTCCCCTGGCACAGCTTGAAACCATTTCCTCTAGTCCTGGTGCTTGACACCGAGAAGAGGCTGCCCCTTCCTCACTTCAGGTAGTTGTAGAGAGTAATGAGATCTCCCCTCAGCCTCCTCTTCTCCTGAGGGATCCTTGGATATTCCAGTGATTTAATTTGTGATCTACAAAGTTACAATAAATACCCTGCACTTGATCTAAGGGCTGATGTTTAAAAGAAGAGAAGATGTCTCATCCAGTGATCCCTGATCCTGAAATCTTGCTGTGATCCATTAGTTAAGAGAAGATGAAAGTACAAAAGCAGGAGCTTGTGGCTTGTATGTTTGAAGGTTGTTTTTTCTAAAGAGACTTTCCCATCAGTGTATCCTGAGCAGAGGAGCTAGAGCAGGCTAATGAAAGATGACAAAGAACAGGGGGGATGCTGCAGAGCTGTTTGTACTGCTGCGTGTTGCACAGGGCCTTTGTGATTCCCTTCTCTGCCATTCCCTTCATGTCTGAGCACCCAGTTAAAAGCCTCTTGAGAAGGACGGGTGAGAAAGTGCAAGAGCTCTCTTACCTTGTGAGCTTGTTCCTGGAAGGTGGAATTATATAACAGAGAGAAACAAGTGTTGAAAATATAAATGTGATTTCTACAGGTGGAAATGAAATGCTCCACAGGCTGCAGAACCAATCACCAGGGTGTGTGGTTATTAACCTTGGGCAGAGATACAACCCAGAGGTGGAATCCCATACAGCAACCCTTCCAGCTTGGCTGGCACCATCTCAGCCCCCACTGGGGTTTTGTACATTGTTCAAGGCTTTTCCCACCACAACAGCAATGCTTTTGTTGTGATTGTGGGAGAAGAATTGTAGTCATTGCTGCTGAGTCTGTGTCATGACAACTGTGGGTGCAGCTCTTCTCTCTGCACTCTTTGATAGTTTTCCTCACAGTAACCCCCTCTGGTTTACTCTGCCACTCTTCACTTAGCTTTCAGAGTGCATGGCCTTCCTCATAGCTCCTCATACTGCATGAATATTTGATAGTCAAGATGTTTCCTTAGATCTCTGTAAGCCTAAATTGCCAAACCTTGCCTGGTAACTAAATCTGAGAGGTCTCACAGCTGTGAGGATTGAGCTCTTCAAGCCCAAGTGCAACCCACACACCTGCAGCTACCCTCTAAGCAGGGAGCCAGACCTGCACTTCATGCAGCTAAAAGGACAGCTTGTGCCTCAATGCCACCTCTGAGCAGTTCTGCCAACTGCAAAATTAGATTCCAACTGATCTTTATACCTGCTCCTTGCTGAACTCTAAACTGATTTTCCTGGTGGGTGTTGCAGATAGAAGCCTACAGTGTCAAACTGAGCAGCAGCATGGCTGTGCCCAGGCTGTAACTGTTCAAAGTAGGGGATCTCCTCCTGGCACCACTGTAGGTGTACTCCGAGTGGATCCAAAGGCTGGGAGCTGGGTGTAACTTACCTAAAGCAAGGGGCCGAGTTGGGAAGGGGAAGGGGAGGGGAGGGGAGGGAGGAGGGGAAAGGGGAGGGGAG
>VWYK01074282.1:10106-21789 GCA_013399775.1 Semnornis frantzii
AAGGAAAAAGCAAGCAAAAAGGCCCCTGGGTGATTGCAGCTATCACATATTGGATTTGAAGGTATAAAACAAGCTTTTATTGACAAGTGGTTGCTATTGACCTGCTTTGCTGTCCCAGTGATTAATAATATCCATTCCAAAGGGGTAGGCAGGGCAGACAAAGCACTCATTTAATATGGCACAGTCACACCAAGTAATGAACCTTGTCTGGGAAAAGTCAAGAGTTAAATTCAGTTAACATTTCAAAGGCAGGATTCTTGGCCTTCTGCCACTCCCAGGGCTCTCTGCCATAGCAACTGCTCTCCTGACAGCCATGGCAGGAGTCGCCAGCAGCAAGAGGTGATGGCTGCATTTGAATATCTGCCTTTATAGATCCACCCTGGGCCGTGCATTTGCAGTTTCAGTGATTCGTGTCCCTCCTCACCCTGGTCCCCAACCACCCTTTTCATTTGTGAAAGGCAGTGCAGAAGGCTGCTGTGCTGTCCATGCCTGTGATTAGGTGGTTAATAGATTATTGATTGCTTTGCCTTGGAAGGTGCTAAATCAAGTTTTGGGTATTGAACTGTTTACAGAGCCTGTTGTTTACTTCTGTGTGTTTACAGCAGCTGGTTAAAAGCAAAGGCTCCAAGTTGGCCACAAAAGTAAAGTGTCAGTAGTGTTCAATTTAAGTGAAGAGAATCTTCATGCCATTCAACATGGGACAGTTAAAACTCATCTAGCCCTCCTGCTGCTAAAAAGGTGGGGGGGAGAGAACAAAATGCAAAGTGTAGAAAGAGGAAACAGAAGGTACTTGGTGACAGAATTGGAGTGGAAGACTGCAAAAATTGGTCCCTTGGAGTTTTTAGCAAAGGATGCAGCAGCAACAACAGCACAGCTTCTGTGAACAGCCCAAAACCAAATAGGTAAATGGAAGAAAACAAGTACTGAAGAAACAAAAATGACAGAATTCTGATTCTTTTTTTTTTAGTGATGGGAACAGCAACCACTAAACAGCAGATGTCGTTCAGGGATTCTGTTATGTCCCATTGAACTGGGATTTTAAAAGCAGGAGGCATTTAAAGGGAACCTTTACTGGATAAAGTCACCCTTGGTGTGTGTGGCTCTCCTCAGCTCTCAGATGGACACTGACACAAAACCACCTGTGCTGGTTCAAGCTAATTGGAGTATTTTAATACAGAAAATTATCTTCATCATAAACCCCATAACTTCCAGACTGAGCCAGCAATAAATCAAATTTAATTAGCCCTGAGTTGGAAGCGCCAAAATAAAATGATGTGACGGTTTGGGAGTTCCCTGCCCCCCCACACTTGTAAAATGACCCAGACTAGAACTCAGCCAGCTGGAAGTTAAGGACTGAAGCTCTATTTACAGCTCAGCACAATGTACGAGCAGAGATACACACTATAGACAGGAATAGTTACAGAAATATACAAGGTAAAGGTAATACAGAAACACAATCCCCCTCCCAGAAATCAGAGACCCCAGGAGGGGCTCCCAACCACCCTTCCACCTTCTCCCCACTCCTACACCTTACCCCAAGGTTTGCCTTACGTGCAAGGAGAATTTTGGAGGATTGGCTGGAGGGGAGGATTAGAAGAAAAGTGGTTAATGAAGTTACTCAGCAGAGAGGAGAAGCCAGAGCTAGACAGCCCTAGACGCTGTGCCCTGTGACACAGATTGCCTTATCTTTTTGTTTTGGGTTCTTATTCCTAAACATCTCAGCAAGCCTATGAGTGAAGTAGACATCACCATTGTTTTCCTTCACAGCCTATAGTATTATTTTTTCCATTAAAATATTCCAATTAGCTCAAACCAGCACACCACCAAAGGGGCTCTCCTGGCTGCAGCCACGAGTGGCCATCACCCTACACTCAAAAGCTAAACTCTCCTCCCCTCTGGCTAAAAAGTGCTGGAACACCCTGCCCTCACCCACTTCTCCCCCCAGTGCTGGCATGGTCGGTGACAGCACTAAGGAGGTGCTGAACAGAGGTCTGTTGGCAAAATATCCTCCCCTCCCAGCACAGGAGTGATCATTTCCAAGTCCTCTGGTTTTACCAGTCCCTGTATTCCCTACAAACGTCATTAGCTGGATTTATGTGGTCACTGAACTGCTTGATGCAGTATTACATTCCCAGCAGGAAATTATTTGCTATTCTGGTGAAAATGAGTATTTCCTAGCTTTGTCAGCACAGGGAATTGCATTATCAGGGAAACAACAACCAGCTGAGCTGAAGGAGGGTTTGATTCATGGTAATTACTGATTATATGCAGATTACTTTATGGCTTTAATTCTTTGGTCTCCCACTGTTTGCTGCTAAACCTCTCAATAAAATTAAAGAGGGCAAGCGCAGGAGCTTCTCGTTTGGGAGGTAAATTACAGAACCTAATTTATGGATTACATCAGCACCCAGTTCACATCCCCAAGGCTGCAGGCCTCACCTGTGCTGCTGCTTGGTTGTACTGGGGCTGTTTGCATGATGCTGCTCCTTCAGTTCACACTATCACCCTTGCTAGCACAGATCCCCACCCTGGATGCAAAACGAGATCCTTGAGCTGTTCTTGAGTGCTCCAGCACTCAAAGAGCAGCCCTGTTCCTGAGGCAGCATCTTCAGGAGTGGTCTCAGCCCTGCCAGAACATCCATGGGGATGCTTTAGTCTTTCTGTTTGCACAGGGCAGGTGGATCTGCCAGCAGACTTCTACCTGCCTGTGCAGGACAGCCACCTTCTGGACTCATGAGCTTTCCCTGCTCCCTCTGTGTGTCCTAAGCCTTTAGAACAACAACAAACACCACCTGCACTGATCACTGAACGCCATCCAGCCTCATGTTTACCACCTTCTTTCTCTGTCTTCCTTCAGTGCAAGACCAGGTGCAATGTCCTGCAGCTGGGTCGAGGCAATCCCAAGCACCAGTCCAGGCTGGGTTTCATTAAAAGAGACCTGCTTTAATTTGGCTGTTTGCTGTGGCAAGCCTGCCTCTGCCCTGCCTTCCCCTCCTGTTTCCGGTTACCATTCCATCAGGTAACGTCTGACCAAACACCCAAAATCAGCAGAACACAGATTAGATGTAGTTTCTGTGCCCTTGCTGCCTGGAGACTGCCTCTGCGATTCTGCTTTACCACTGAGCTGGCTGCCCTGGGGGTTACCATTCCAGGCCGTGCTGGCTTTGGGCACTGGGGAGCTCCAAAGCCTCAGGCAGTCCCCCCAAGTCTTGCTGGGAGGCAGCAGCTGCCGCAGGCGCGGAGCCGAGTCCCTCCAGCGAGCTGGAGGTGCGGATCAGGAGGTGGCAGCATTGCCCCTCCGTGCTGAGAGCCTCTGCGAGAGACAGGAAGCCCTTGGCAGTGCCTCTGCAGCCAGGCTCACGTCTGGCATCTCCCGCTTCACAGGTACCACTGCTTTCTAATTTTAGCCCCTCCCTCCCCCTCCCTCCCCCTCCCTTCCTTTTCCTTCCTTTTCCTTCCTTTTCCTTCCTTTTCCTTCCTTTTCCTTCCTTTTCCTTCCTTTTCCTTCCTTTTCCTTCCTTTTCCTTTCCTGTTTTTTTTTTTTCCTTTTCTTTCAATTTTTTTGCTTTTCTTTTCCTTTTTTGATAGGACAAGGAGCAATGGACTGAAGCTGCAGCACAGGAGGTTCCAGCTCAACACAAGGGGGAACTTCTTGACTGGAAGGGTCCCAGAGCACTGGCACAGGCTGTGGAGTCTCCTTCTCTGGAGCCTTTCAAGGCCTGTCTGGATGTGTTCCTGTGTGCCCTGTGCTAGATTGGTCCTGCTCTGGCAGGAGGGCTGGATTGGATGATCTCTTTGGGTCCCTTCCAACCCCTGACATCCTGTGAGCCTGTGATCTTAGTGCTGTGGTCCTTGCATCCAGCTGCACCCAAGGCACAAATGTCCTCTTCAGCTAACAGCCATCCCTGCTCTGCCCTGCCTGCCTCTGTGACCCCTTCGCTCCATTTCCACTGCTCAAGGACCCTTCTGCCTTTTCTTCCTTCATTCAGTTCTAGTGTCACTTTGCACAGGGTGTCCATGGGATGGTCCTGAGGCTGAGATATCCTTGGAAAGACATCCAGGTGACAGCAGCCATAGTGAAACTTGCCCTGTGACACAGATTTTCTAAGTGATCTGAAGACTTTCACCCAACACTTAGGGTAGTGGATGGACAGGGTTTCTGCAGGGGTGGTCAGTGCACTGTGAAGCTCCAGAAGTGCTGGACAGCATCTGGCCCCTGGTCCTTCCTCACAGCATGTCCTATCAGCATCCCTCAGAGAGCCCAGAAACCTGAATCATTGCCTGTCTTTAGCCAAGTTGACTAATTCCAACTCAGCAGCAGGAGCAGATTGCCTCCTCCCAGCTTTTCTACAAGGTTCTTTGTCCCTGCATTTCAGACATGCTTGCTGCTGTCACCAAGCCTATAGCTCTGACTAAGGCAGCTATTGGGTTGCTCGGATGTGAGCCATCCTGCACCAACACAGGCAGCTCCTCACTCCTCACCTCCTTATCTGCTGCTTTAGTACCTATCGATTCCCTTATTTGCTCACTATTTACCAGCTGTGGAAGATGGTGGAGTTGTTTGGCAGTTTTGGGGACCAACCTTCACAAAGACACTTTGCTTTACTTCAGTTTACTCTGCAAGTTGGCCAGAGGGGTGGCATTTTGTCTGCCAGTTTCCACGGGTTCCCTGACTGCTCTGAGCTGAACAGAAACTGGGAGATCCCTCAAGAGCTCTCCCACCCTTTGACCTCTCTGTCAAAGCCACAAGATCTGTCTCCTGAGGTTGCAGATGCTGACTTATGTGTTTAAACTGTCAGAGGGGAGATTTAGACTGGATGTTAGGAGGAAGTTGTTTGCAGTGAGGGTGGTGAGACACTGGCACAGGTTGCCCAGGGAGGTTGTGGAGCACAGAATCACCCAATGTGATCACGTTGGGTGATTCTGTGCTCCACAACCTCCCTGGAGGTGTTCAAGGCCAGGTTGGATGAGCCCTTGAGTGACCTGTACTAGTGGGAGGTGTCCCTGCCTATGGCAGGGGGTTGGAACTGGATGATCTTTGAGGTCCCTTCCAACCTTACCATTCTATGATTCTATGACTTGTTCACATATACCTTAACCCTGCTGTCAGACACCATTACATTATAATTGCCATTAATGAAAATGAATGGCTGCATCCTAATGATGACATGGACTAGAAGCTGACCCTGTTTGTTCATCCATGTCATTGTGATTTAATTTGAAGTCTCTGTACTGCCAGGCCATTTGTTGCAGAGCATGGACAACAGACCTGAGCATCTCAAGGAGGTTTTCTCCCACTGGCTGTTATTCATGGCAGCACCAGCCCCTGCTTGCTGGAAGCCTCTGCTCCTCCTGGCAGGTGGTCACACACACCATGTTGATGAGAAAGGCTCAGATCAGTGGTGGTGAACAGGAGCCAGTCAGATGCGGAGCTTGCAGAGATTCAATAATCCTTCCCTTCCATCAGTTGTAGATAAAAAAAACTCTCCATGGAAATTATTTCCCTTGGGGCATCTCTCCTGGACTGTTACTTGTTAGTCACCACTCTCTAAGCAGAAATCCTCTCTAGCTGAAGAGGAGAGATGAGCTGCTCCATCTTTGTGCACAGCATCTCAAGGAGAGAGTGCTTCAGCTTGTACCTGCAGCTACAGCTGTCCTCAGGCAGCTTCAGTGGCTCCTCTATAACCCCTTGGAGGTTAGCTGGGTGCAATCATTACAGGAAATGTCCCCAAGCACCTCCTGCGGTGAGGGCTGATTTGCAGCACTCCCTCCTAGCAGTGGGCTTGCACACAAAGAAATCCAGCAGAAGGAAGTTAGATTTAAAGAAGATGTGTATGCCCACACCCAGGCAAGCCCGGGGTTCAGTGCTTGATTAAGGAGATGCTGGCACTCTGCAGGGAATATTTTTTTGGGGAAAAATCCTGCTGCATTTATCCATAAACAACTCTGCCTGTATGGACTCCGTTCTGGTGCCCAGACGCTGTATGAATTGGAGAAGAATTGCTGGCCCCAGGAGGCTGCAGTACATAACAAAGGCATCACAAATCTGGCCTAGTCGGAGAGAACTGCAGCAGCTGAAGTCTCTGACTACCTGCTCCTCATGGATTTGCAAACAGCACATTAAAGAAGTCCTCCTGACTGTACCAGCTCCAAAATAGTGATGGAGGAGACCTCCTGAGTTTATTCAGACTGTTGCTCAGTCTGAAGACAGACTCCTCCCTGGGTTGTTCCTGGTGGGGGTTTTCAACTTGCTATGAGAGGTTTCCAGTGGTGGAGGTCCCCACAGCCTCCCTACACAGACTGGTTTAGTTCTCTTTTATTTCTGGCAGCTTTCCAGGGTCAAGCCTGACTCTTCCTTGCTGCCATTTTAAGCTCATCATTCCTTTTTCCATCATTCTGGCCATGGGTGTTGGATGCGGAACATTTCCCTCCATTTTTAACAGCAGATGTCACATGCTGCAAGAGCTCCTTTGAGCCTTCACAAATGATGGCTTGGGGTCACTCCTCTTCAGGTGCAGGACTCTGCACTTGCCCCCCTGTTAAACTTTGTTAGGTTTTTCTCTGCCCAGCTCGATCCATCCCTTTGCCCAGGTCATTAACAAAGGTGGTTAACAATGCTAAGCAGCTCCTGAGACACTCAGCTTGCTGGGAACCTGCACCAAACAATCTTTCTTCTCTCTTCTCTGCTTTTCCAGGGGTGAAGTGGGGGGAACAGGTCTGTTAACCAGAGCAGACTGCAGCAGATCAATGGTCCAGAGTGCTGGAACAGCCAAGAAATGGTGGCTATGGATTTGTGCAGAGCTATAAATTTTAAAGAGAGGTCACCTGAGAGTAATCTTAAGAAGCAGGAACAGCAACTTCTTTTCGATGTGGCAGCAAAGAGAGGTGAGACCAGGACAGACAAAGCTGTAAACATGATGTTAAAGCATTTGAGAGTGGAGCAAAGGCAGGATGATGTAAAAGCTGCCTTAGGTCGTTTGAAAGATACTTTTATTGCCCGTGGGTGATACATTCAAGGACATAAAATGTGGATTTCTCTGTCTCAGCTTCTGATTAAAAAAGCCACCAAGTTATAGGGCACGACTGGAGCCCCTCTGAGAGGCAGCAAGACAGGAGCTGAGGAGATGTTTGTAGTGGAGCTGGCTGCTGCAGCTGCCCTGAGCTGCGTTGCCCTCCCTGCCTTGCCCAGTTTCTGTCCCCCCTCTTGCTTCTGCCCGCAGCCAGGCAGCCAGGCTTGTGTGTCCATATTAAAGGGGAGTCATCACCAGAAGCACTGCTGCAGAGAAGAAGCCTCTGCCTCCACCAAAGAGGCTGTCAGGAGCAAGGGCTCACACTGTAGATTGCTCTGCAAATGCCTTCCTGCCATCTAATGATCTCTGCCATGAAGCAGCTCAGATCCCTGGGAGAATGGAGTCCATCCTCAGCCACGCTGGGGAGCTGCTAAGTCTTGAGTTTACACTTGCTGCACTATCACACTACATCCCCAAACTCTCCCTGCAAAAGGCTTTCTGACAGGTTGATTTTGACAGCATAATTTAACCACCTTGATCGTCTTCCTGGAGCCATTTATAGAACAGCAAGAGTGCAGGAAGGTGGAGCCCTTCACTTACTTGTCTCCTTTTTTTTCTTGTCTGCCACTGCACAATGACATTTAAACCAGAGCACACCACTGCTTGCAAAAACAATAAATGCTTCAGGAATAAAGTCCAGTTTCCTATTGATTGAGGCAAATTAGCACAGCATCAAAAGTCAGAGACTGATACTGGGAAGCAAGAGGCTCCCCATATTCACTTCATTTCCAATGGCAGAGGCCTCTTTGGACAGCAGCTTAATATTACCTGGGTGCACTTCTTTCTATAAAAAGCATCAACCACTGGAAGTGACAAATGGCATCTGCCTGCAGGTATCCACTCACATCATCTCACTGTGATGCAAAGGATAACGTGTCACTGATTAAAAAAATAATAATAATTCAGCCACTCCAAGTGTGTCATAAGATCTAATTACATTTTGCAGAAGACTCAACCTTTATTCAAACCATCTACATCTCGGAGAATGTCTTCAGAGCCTTTCCTTCTGCCTTGGTTTTAGATGTAATTATTAATCTGCACACCATCAGCTCGTCAGGGAGAAAATGAGCACTGATGCATGCAAAATGTGGCTCACTTCAAGGAAGTCAAGGAGGTAAAAGGTAATTGTTAAAGCTCATTCCTAAAACTTCACCTAAACCAAACCAACCAAACAAAAAACACTGCAAGAAACCCAAACAAACAGCAAAACCCCAACAAACCAAACCAAGCAAACAAATGAAACACCACCACAACAATAAAAACCCAACGACTCTCACTCTTTCAATTAAACTCCAAACTGAAGCATCCACAGGAGAAACTCCTGCCTTGGGAAAATGACTTTTTTAAACCAGCCAGGAGTGGCAGGGGAAAAAAAGAAAATAAAACTGGGAAAAAAAATAAAAAAGAATGAAAATATTTCCCCAGATCTCAATTTCTTTCCTTCCCCCAGATTTGATTCACCTCCTCCTGACTCCATCTAGCTGGAAGCATCATGTCCATCTCACCCCCACCCTCCCTGCATCATTCAAACTCCTTGCTAGGGAAGAGCTTCCAGCAGTGCTGCTAAACTGCTTACCAACAGCCTCTGCCAATGCCCTGGGCTCAGCCCCTTCCTCTGCTGGAGCGAATTTCAGTCTGAGGAAGCAGTGGCTGGTGCAGAGACCAAACAGCTGGATCATCTGTATCCCACAAGGTGTTCCTGTGCTTTCCTACCAACTGGAGCCACAGGGATAAGGACACAGCTTCTCAGTCCGCACTGAGTTGCTGGGCAAAAGCAGCTCCTGGGCAGCAGTTGGGTTCCTGCCCCGGGGGGAATGTTTCTGCTGGGAGAGCTTTCTGTGGTCTGAGGAAAGCTTCCACACCAAGGCAGTTCGGTTTTCCACCCAGGGGAGTTCTGTGTGGCACTCCTGAGCAAAAGGAGCAGTTCAGGAGCTGCTCTGCAAGCTCTCAGCTGTGGCATGTCCCGGAGAGGAGTTTGCTGGGCAAGGACCGGGCAGTGAGGAGACCTCTCACAACTCAGAGTGCCCCTAGACAAGCAAACCCCCCAGGGCTTGAGGTTAAGGCCCTGGCGAGGCCACACCTGGCTTACTTATTCTGGGCTACTCAGTTCAACAGACATAGGGAACTGCTAGAGACAGAAGCATCTCTCTTACAGGGAGGCACTGAGAGACATGGGGCTCCTTAGCCTGGAGAAGAGCATACTGGGGAGGGGTCTTGTTAATGCTTAGCAATATTTTATCCTGGACAAGAGCAGACTGTTGTCTTGTCAATGCTTAGCAATATTTAAAGGGTGGAGGTCATGAGAATGGGGCTGTGCTCTTTTCACCAGTGACAGGACAAGGGGCAATGGGTACAAACTAGAGGAGCTTCCACTTTTCCTCCCTGTAAGGATGCTGGAGCCAAAACCCACCTGGACATGTTCTTGTGCATGTTCCTCTGGGTGAACCTGCTCTGGCAGAGGGACCGGGCCAGATCTCCAACACCGCACACAGACACATACACACACACCCCCACCTCTGTGGGCTTCAGATGTGCTCATCCTCCAGGCAGGGCTGAACTGCATCTGCACAGTCAGTCCTTGACCCACAAGTTCATAGAATCATAGAATGGGAAGGTTGGAAGGGACCTCACAGATCATCCAGTCCAACCCCCTGCCATAGGCAGGGGCACCTCCCACTAGCACAGGTCACTCAAGGCCTTGTCCAACCTGGCCTTGAACCCCTCCAGGGAGGGAGCAGCCACAACCTCCCTGGGCAACATGTGCCAGTGTCTCACCACCCTCACTCCAAACAACTTCCTCCTAACATCCAGTCTAAATCTCCCCTCTGGCACTTTAAACCCATTGCCCCTCATCCTGTCATTCCCAGACCTTGTCAATAGTCCCTCCCCAGCCTTCCTGTAGCCCCCTTCAGATCCTGGAAGGCTACTCTAAGGTCTCCTGGAAGCCTTCTCTTCTCCAGGCTGCAGAACCTCAACTCTCTCAGCCTGTCCTTATAGCAGAAGTTGCACATCTCCATCACGAAGCAGCAAGAAGGTTTTTTTTTTTTATTCTCCTTTTGCATTTTTCCCTTTGTAAATGACTACCACAAAAGCCAGCTGGAGAGCTTAGGAGCAGCTGAACTATCAGAAATTAATTTTAACCTCATTAAAATAATTTCAAATGCGAGCAGCAGAATGGAGATTAGAACTTCCAGTGCTTCACTGGGTGTTACTTAGTACCTGCGGATCATTACATTGATAAAAATATGTACAGGCTCACTTTCCAGGCTTAAAAGTGTTTTGTCCTTTTGTTTGCTTAGCTAAATACAGAGGTTTTATTTGACCTGTGATTTTGAATCCAGCTGGCTTTTTAATACCCAGTGACTCACACAAAGCAGCCTGCAGGGTTGGTCTCGTTTTCGCCTTTACACCACACAGAGAAAATCAAGCAGTGTGTAGCGGGAGACTTTCAGCCCAGGTCTTCCTCACCAAAGCTGTGTTCTTCTTGTAATTGCTCCCACCAAAATGAGGGAGCTAATCACAGAAAGAGGTACTTCATGCAAGCCAAATTGCCAGCAGGCACTGCAAGTCCTGTAAGAGTTTCGAGGTTAGCAATAAACCACTCATTTTGCATCAAAATTGGAGCTGAGGCCAAGGACTTCCTGCCTGAAAATGGTAATTGTTTATAAGGAGATACTGTCATTATCTTGGCTGGTGTGCAATAGAGCATCACTGGTTTTAGTGGGAGCAGGTTGGGAGCTCTCCAGATCAAGCCTGACAGGATTTCATCTTTGGTTTATTTCCAAACAAGCCAAAGAAGTTTTAAGGGTGGTAAAGGAAATCTCATTTCTGCTCTCAGTAAAGGCTACATAGCATATGTCATCACCAAACACTGAGCCTGAGCCTTGCCCCTAACTCCGTGTGTGTCTTCTCCACCTCAGAGACATATGAACACCAAAAGCACTGAACACATGTGCCCAGAGAGTGCCCACAGGAACAGGGAAAGATACATGCTCAGCAGTGCTGACAGCAGTGTCTGCTGCAGTTCTGTGGGCTCTGTGCAGGCAAAGCTGCCTATGGACTTCTGGAAACACAAGAGCAGGCTGAGTACCTGCTTGGCTCTCCAGCTGGCTCCCCATCAGGGCTGGGGTGGGGTCAGGGCAATGCACTGCCCAGGGACTAGCAACAGGATCACAGGCTCACAGGATGTCAGGGGTTGGAAGGGACCCAAGGAGCTCGTCCAGTCCAACCTCCCTGCCACAGCAGGACCAGACAATCTAGCTCAGGGCACACAGGAACACATCCAGACAGCCCTTGAAAGGCTCCAGAGAAGGAGACTCCACAACCTCTCTGGGCAGCCTGTGTCAGTGCTTTGGGACCTTTACAGTAAAGAAGTTCCCCTTGTGTTGAGCTGGAACCTCCTGTGCTGCAGCTTCCATCCATTGCTCCTTTTCCTATCCCAGGGAGCAGTGAGCAGTGCCTGCCCCTCCCCTCCTGACCCCCAGCCCTCAGATAGTTATAAACACTGATTAAATCCCCTCTCAGTCTTCTCTTCTCCAGGCTCAGCGGCCCCAGGTCCCTCAGCCTCTCCTCACCAGGCAGTGCTCAGTTCCCTCATCATCCTCACAGCCCTC